>JAJIBD010007910.1:0-24854 GCA_021461705.1 Cryptotis parvus | reverse complement strand
GCCCCATAGCTAAATTTTAAAATAATATATTCTTAGTCCGAAAATGACATTATGTTTGCATATACATAACTTTTCATCAAACATTATGTTCATATAAGTTAGATTAAATTAAGGGTACTTTTGCCTTTCCTATGGCAAAATTCTAAGATGAAATACTTGACTAATCATGAAAAGGAATCTTATAATAATGGGTGCTTGTCGATTCCGTCCATTTTCTTAATTTTCAGTTTCTACTTGCAGCAGCAGATATTCCAATGGGAAATTAGTTGTTGATCTTTTCAAGTTTTTGATGAAATTATTTCAATGTAAGAAGGGCTTACTGACATCTGCCTGATTAAAAATGATTTCTTAGAATTGATTAATTGATAAAATACCCAATAACCAAATGCTTTTGCTAATTTTATGATTTTACCTGACACTTTTGACAATATTTATTCTCTCATTCATGATAGAATATATAAATATTTATTTAAATGAGTGCATATTACATAGATAATGTCACATAGTGAGAACATTTATTCAGATTCAGTAGATGTCTGTGAGGAATATTAAAATCATTTCTAGAGATTCAATAGGTAAATAAATAAGTAATCTCAAATACTAGCATTAGACACACTCAAGAAAAAAATAAATTTTAAGAAAAAATACTTTTTAGAACTTCTGGACATTGGTAAGGTTGAACCCAAAATATGAAAGCAGAAATATATATGGCAACAAAAGAGAAAAGGAATTGTTCTATGTGCACAGATAGTGAAGCTTGTTTTCATTTGGGGAGGAGCATGATGTGAGGACAGTTGATGGGTGAGGGCAGAAAGCTGTAGGCTAGAAAAACCTGTGAAATAGCATCTGCCAGTAAAACCTCCTGCATGGGATTGACTTTTAGAGAAGAATGTTTAATGCTCCAACTTCAAAGTTTTTCTTCTTTTTTTTTTTTCTGGGGGAACACACCTACCTGTGCTCTATAAAAACATTTTCTTTTACTTTCTGCAGATCTCTGGGAATGCTTACCCTATTCTTATGCAAAAGACTTTTTGTTGGACCCGGACGTTATATAATAGAACAGGAATGTGATTTATAAACGATAGATACAACAGCAAGAACTACAGGTACACTGAGAATAAACAAAAGGCTTTGGAAGCTCTCAGAATTCTTATGAAGAGTTGTTGTACCTATAGAATATGTGTGTGTACTGGTGGAAAGACACAAATAACAAAAGCCTTACGCTAAATTTCAACAGATTTTGAGTTTTTGTTTTAGGTAGCATTAATTCTTTCTCTTATCAAGTATTTATCTAAAATATATAATACACTCATCTAAATTCTGGAGATAGAGTAATAAATAAGCCACAGTGCCTAATAGAATTTATATTCTCGTGAGTAATACTATTAATATTAAAAACATCATAAAGGATGCATTATTTTTAGCAGCAGGAGGTGTCATATAAAATAAATCAAGGAGAATGCATAGATTCTTTTTCAGGTAGGTTGGTGAGTTACAAAAGTCTTCTTCAAGGAACTAACGTTTGAGCAGATACTGAAAATTTATCTGATGAAAGAACATTCTAAGAAAATGGTACATGGTATGACAATAATATAGACTCTCAGAGTTTATTTGACATTAGGAAAAGCAAGTAGATCGAGGTGTGGTCTCTGAGAGGAGAGATGTCATTGTGAGCTGGCTTACCAGAGGTTTGCAACACCTGAATAGGACCTGAATTTTGTTTGTTTGGAAGGCTCTAGAATTGTGATGAACATTTAGTAAATAGTATTTTATTATTACTATTTTTGGTTTTGCAGCCACACCTGGCAGTGTTCAAGGATTGATCCTGGTTCTATGCTCAGGGATCACTCCTGAAGGACTTGGGTGACTATATGGGATCCCTGGAATTGAACCAAGGTTGGCTATGTGCAAGGAAGTGCCCTACCCGTCCATCTGCACTATTGCTCTGGCCCTAGATGACATTTTAAAAGACTCATTCTGGCTGTTACTTTGAGAATAGTCAAGCTTAAGCAAAAGAAGAAAGTTATTTTGTCTCCTGTAATCAGCTAGGGGGAGGAAACCTAGACTAATTTAAGCCTGTAGAATCTTTGGCAAATCTACTTTGTTTGAATTAAGAGAGCAGTGATAGAGGCAGCAAGAAAATGCCTAAATAGGGATGTTGTGAATGGTTATTCATTAGTTTAATCAAGAACTAGTTATGAACTGTTGCATAAATAAAGAAATTAAGGATGGGTCTTCAGTTTTTGTAGGGTGTATTTCCAACAATGACTTCCCACTTGCTTGGGAGTATTGACTTGAAACGGTTTCTATAAATCAACTAAAAACGTGTACTCAACTATTTCCACTTGAAAGTTATACTTTGGTTGATGGTGATAGTGGGTTTAGTTTGTTAGAACAAAAGGAATTTTTTGGTGCGATGTACATCTGGTGTGCCTACTATTCTTAGTAATTTAAGACTGAATGAATAATTTATCACTTAGTGTCTGTGATGTGAGTAATAAAGGTCATTCATTAAAATATCACAAAAATTGCATAATGTTCTATCAGGCCTCGCTGTTGTAAAAAAAAAATCCTATAAAGAAAACTGAAAATAATTGAAACAATTAAAAACTATTACAGGTGCAATGTGAATACTATTTATTACTTAAAGTTTATATTAAGATGGAGAATCTTGGTTCAATTTTAAGTTTTAACTTGTTCTCTTGGCAAATGAAGTATACAATGCAGTGTTGTTAATAATAAGCATTATATAGTTAATCTCTAGAATTTGTTCATATTGTACAGCTGAAGTTCTTTTTTTTGCCACATCCAGCATTTGTCAGGGTTTAATTCTAGATCTGCACTCAAGAGTGATTTATGGCAGTTCTCTGGGAACCACATGGAGGCCAGGGTAAAACCTGGGTCAGCTCGCTTTTGTGCAAGGCATGCACCCTTCCTGCTCCAGCGTCTCTCCAGTTCCTATAAATAAAAGTTTTATATTTTGACAAATTTTTCCTCTTTTTTGTCTCTCACCCCAGTTGCTGCAAACCACTATTTTAGTCTCTTTCTAAATGTTTGACTATATTATATACTATGAATATATGGTATCAAATAAAGTATTATTATACATAATAATAAGACAGTAGGGAACTTTTGGAGCTGAGTAAGATATATAAGGCATAGATTTTGGTGGTGGTGGTGGTTTAAGGAACTATTAAAATACAATTTTCATCTATAGCAGAATATAGAGGGTAGTCCCACAATAAAGAAGTTCCCTAAAAAAATTCTCAATGTTACACCCATTATTCTTTTGGGGTTTTAAGCAATTTACTTAACTGCAGCATAATTTTATCATCATTTGAATGAAGTAATGATACCCACCTGGCAGATTAGATATAAGGAATTGAGAGTAATTAGCCAATTATAAGCATACAAAAGAAACCAGGCAAGTGTATTTAGGTGTAAATTCATTTCTATTGGCATAAAAATATATTGCATTACTAATGTTATTTATTGACAACTAACATTGTTTATCATACTGTGAATGTCTCACTACTTTCAAAATAGTGACTCTACACACTGGCAATTTTACCCCAGGAGATATTTGCAAAATTTGGAGACACTTTCATTTTTTGTGATAGAGTTTATGGGAAGTGAGTCAAGCAAGGAATCTGAGTATCCTATAATGCTAAAGACAGCCTCCAAGAATTACCCTGCTTTTGGGGCCGGAGCGATAGCCCAGTGGGTAGGGCGTTTGCCTTGCACGCAGCTGGCCTGTGCCGGCCCGGGTTCGATCCCGGCATCCCATATGGTCCCCGAGCACCGCCAGGAGTAATTCCTGAGTGCAGAGCCAGGAGTAACCCCTGAGCATCGCTGGGTGTGACCCAAAAAAGAAAAAAAGAATTACCCTGCTTTTATATCTGTGGTACCTAACCTGAGAAACTTCTGAAACATAGTCAGGTGAGACAAATTTAGGGCACTTGTGATTTTTTTTGTTTGTTTATGCATTTGGACATGGTTAGCTCAAGTTTCTTTGTTGCTCTAAGGAAATACTGTAATAAGTTTGTGGTCTGTGAAAAATTGAATTAGAATACAATAATTACTCAAATTCTCCCCTCTTCTACTGTGGGCATTGATGACCTCATTCATCCTGAGTGTAGTCATTTTTGTGTTTTACTTTGGTCAGTTGAATATTATTAGATAGAGTTAAGTCTTTCACTGGATTTGATAGATTGATTTACTGTTTTTTTTATTATTAGAAAGCTTCCTCAAAATCCTTTGTTCCAAAGGCATGCGCTAGTTATATCAAGACCAGTTCAAGTCAGTCCAACTTTGTTGATGAGATGCCTGAGTGAAAGTTTTCTTACAGTGTTTAACCATCATTGGTCCAGATGCAGATCTTAACACCTGTTATATAAACTTAAACATAACTGTTGTAAGTGCCACCATTTTGAGATCCTTTCCTATGCAGCACTATTGGAGCAATGCCAAGCCATTTATTCTATAATGGGAAGATATAGCTTACCAAGGCTTATATATCCCAGCATTCTCCAACATTTTTATGCTTCAACATTTTTATTCTTCAACATTTTTTATAAAATTTGACCCTCACTTGAAATTTACCGAATACTTTCCCTCTGTTCTCTAATTTTTCATTGCCCAACTCTACCTGCTATCTTTCCTCCCTTTCCCCCAATACTTGTTCTGATACTTAGTGAGAAGCTTACTGGGAAAAAAGAAATTTAAGGGTAAAAGTCATGACTTGTAGGCCATCTGTTGTGGCATATGTTCTGTGGTAGTTATTCAGTGTTTGATAGTGTCATAATTCTGATTTAAGACTTTGAGTAGAGCATAAGAGTTGTGATGACTTAGCATTTGTATACAAGCATACATGACTTAGAAATTTTATGTATATTTAGGATGAGTAAAAGATAAAAATAAAAAGTGAGTCAGAACTTCTGGCCTGGAAGGAAAACCAGAATGTGGTTAGCCTGGAGGATGGTGTCTGTACAGATGGCAGAGTATCTGCCTCGTAAGCTAGCGAGCTTAGGAACAGCTTCTGCTGACAGCTTATGATGGAAATGATCATGTACATTTTAAAGAATAGCTGAAGAACTATGACTAACATGCTCATGTTGACCTTTTTAATTAAACATTTATTTGAGATCAGTATTGGCACACATGTACTTGTAGGAAGTAATTCACAATGATCCAATATCAAGTTTTTAATCCACCACTTATTTCCCCCATGGTAACATCCTGCCAAACTATAGTAAAATATTACAACCGAGATGCTGACAATGTCAGGTCTACATACAATATATTACTGTCACTAGAGGGTTCCCATTTTGCCTTTTTGTAGTCACACCTACTTCCCTCATGTCTCTACTATTACTGCCAATCATTATTCTGTTCTCCATTTCTATAATTTTGTAATTTCAAGAATGTGATCTAAATGGAATTATACAATATGCAAGTTTTTGAGATCATATTGATTATTTACTCAGAATAATTCTATGGAAATTAGTTAAGACTGTGGAATATAAGAATGCCTTGTTCCCTTTTATTAGAGAATAGTGTTATTATAAAGTTAATAGTTGATATACCAGTCATTACTATATTGAAGTAAATAAATAAATAAGTAAATCAAGTTAATCTGATCTTCCCCTTTAACTTTCATCAGTAAATGCTTGAGATAAGAGCCTTCTACTGAGACTATACCACCTACATGGCGGAGCCTGGCAAGCTACCTGTGTTTTATTTACTTGTTATGCCAAAAACTAGTAACAATTATGGACCTCAGTTCCATGACCTGAAGAATGGTTTCCTGCTCTTCCTATCCCTGGAGCAAGCAGATTCCCTTGGGTTACACTTGCTTGTGACAGGACTTATGGAGATGTTACTAGTGCCCACTCGAGCAAATCGATGAACAATGGGAAGGCAGGGATACAGTGAAATCAAGTTAATAAATTTGTTTGTTGGGTGTAAATAAATAAAACTATTGAAAACATCTATTTTCTGGGTTTTTGTGTAAATATGTTTTTACTGTTTTATTTTCTGTTTAGTTTTTAAAGGAACTGATAATAGTTTTTCGGTAATTAAATAATAGTTTCTTAGTAATGCTATTTTTGTATTTAATGCATAATGTGTGAATGATAATGTGTCCATATCTCCATATTGTTATGGTCGTGTGTTGTTACTTTTTTAAAAAATATCCCTGTGGGTCAGAGAGATAACTCAACTGGCTGAACACAGGCTTTACATTAAGGAAGATTGGGTTTAATTTCTGGCATTGCATGTCTCCCCAAGAACAATTAGGGATTAGGTGCTCAGTGATTATTCCTGGCCCTTAATTACAAAATTATTTATTACTTCTAGTTGTTGTGTTTATAAATACTAAATTATATTGTTAACATCTACAACACTGATCATTCAGATACTGATATTAATTGTGTTATAGTTGCATATAGGGTTGTGAAGAATCGCCATTTTTTACTTTGTTCAGTTTTTCAATCCATGCGTGTCATGCATTTCAACTTTTTAATTACTTGGATTTATATTACTAGTGTATGCAGTTTCAGCAAATGCATTTTTTAATCTCTCTTGAGACATTATCTTAACTTATGGACTATTTAGACATGCTATTAGTTTCCAAATATTTGGAAATAATTCTTTTATCTCAAATGAATTTTTAGTTTGATTTCATTGAAATAGGAGAATATATCATATTCATGCCTGTTTTATGTTCTTTAATATTATGTATTTTATAATATATAGGATCTTAAAAAGTATACAATTTTGTTTTGTTGACTAGTCTTCATAATTGTCAATAAGATTACATTGCTTGAGATGTTGTTGAAATTATCTGAAAATTGCAGATTTTCTGTCATTATTGTAAAAATTGTTGAGTTAAAGGTGTTAAGTACTAACTATAACTGTGAGTATATTTGTTTTTATTTGAGCTCTGTTGTTTTTTAAACATTCTATTCTCCCCAAACTTGCTATGCAATTTATCTATACTTCATGCTTACTTATGTTTCATTGACTAGAGAGTAGATTATTGAAAGACTTTAAAAAAGTAAACCAATTGGTTCAAACTGTGGAAACACAGTAATAAACTATTTTATTTTTCGTGATAATGGAGCAGAACTCAGGCAAGTGCTTTCATTTTTAGTTACATAACACTATCACTATCCGGCCCAGGTATGCTGGTCCAGAGACTCTCAGACATGCGGCAGAGCTGTTCCTTGCTCTCCCTGTGCACAGCCGTTCATGAGGCAGTCGGGAGGCATGGCGGGTTCTAGCCCTGTCCCACCACCTCAGCAGAGCCTCACAACAAGCCAGACCACCCCTCCTCACTCCACGGCGCCGCCATTTTCCACTTTTGGACTTCCCTCTGCGTCAGAACTCCACCCAGCAGACCAGCCCATCATAGCCCGGCTCACCGGCGGCCACCTCTTGCGGTCGCTGCGGTTCATCAATAAATGCTTTATTTGGAGGTCTTTAAAGAGTTTGCCTCCCCGCCAGTAACCTGGCAAGCTTCTCGTGTTGTATTTAATATGCCAAATTCCAGTAACAATTATATTAGATCATTCCCATGACCTAATATAATGGTTTGAGGCTCTTTTTGTGTTCCTGTAGCAAGCCGATGCCCCTGGCTCTACTGGCATGAGACAGGACATATGGAAGATATTACTGGTGCCCGCTCTAGCAAATAGATGATCAACGGGAAGATCGTGATCGTGATCGTGATCACTATCACTATCTTCACTATCTTCCCGTTAATCATCTATTTTGCTGGAGCGGGCACCAGTAATATCTCCATATGTCCCGTCTCATGCTAGTAGAACCCAAAGGCATCCGCCCTCTCCAGGAACATAAAGAGCCTCAAACAATTATATTAGGTCACAGGAATGACCTAATATAAATGTTACTGGTATTTGGCATATCAAATACTACACGAGCAGCTTGCCAGACTTGCCGCGTGGAGGCATACTGTTGTACAACAGTACAACAGTTATATAACAATCCATTATAAAACATTTAGTTTTATTTTGGGTTTTTGGGCATATGAGGCAGTGCTCATGGGCACTTCCTGACTCTATGCTCAGCAGTAATCTCTGACAGGGCTGAGATGTGGTTCTGAGGTTCTGAGGAATCTAAGTGGAATAGATGTGGTTCTATTGGAATCTATGTGGTTCTATGTGGTTATGAGGATTCCGGTCGGAATCTGTGTGGTTCTATGTGGTTCTGAGGATTCCTGTCGACTGAATGCAAGACAAGCAACTTACCTCCTGTACTAACTTTCTGGCCCCACAATTCTGTTCTTCTTGAGTAACACATTTCACTCACTCTTTCTTTTTTTTTTTTGTTTATACTGTTTTGTTCTGTCTCCCTGATTTTATTTTTTTTTTAATTTTTTTTTTTTTACAATTACAAAGATATACAATTGAAAAAGTTCATATTTGGGTTTTGGTCATACAGTGTTCCAACACCCATCCCGCCACCAGTGCCCATCTCCCACCACCAACATCCCCGGTTCCCTCCCCCTCCCCCAGCCCTCCTCCATGGCAGGTTCTTTATTTCTTTCCCTTTCTCTCTCTTTCTCTTTTCCTTCCCTCCAGACTATAGATTGCGGAACATACATTAAAGGGCTGCCATGTGAATCCTTTTTGCCTCTATTTAATGCTCAGTATTAGGTTGGCATTAGTACCCTCGACAATTGTTAACCCACTGTTCCATTTTCTGTCTTACCTAGCCTCTGACTCCC
The DNA here is from genome assembly GCA_021461705.1 of Cryptotis parvus. NCBI lineage: Eukaryota > Metazoa > Chordata > Mammalia > Eulipotyphla > Soricidae > Cryptotis > Cryptotis parvus. The sequence continues at coordinate 16,105 of JAJIBD010007910.1, read as the reverse complement.
ACACGTTTGTGATAATTTCCACCTTTGACAAGACCTCCTGATATATGTTTCACTTGCCTTGGATATTGGTATCATAATATGTACATATATATTTATGTTATGCAAATAAATGGAGTCATTCTGTATCTGTCTCTCTCCTTCTGGCTAATTTCGCTCAACATAATCTTCTCCATGTCCATCCATTTATAGGCAGATTTTATAACTTCATTTTTCCTAACATCTGCATAGTATTCCATTATGTAGATGTACCAAAGCTTCTTTATCCAGTCATCGATTTTCGGGCACTCTGGTTGCTTCCAGATTCTGGCTATTGTGAATAATGCTGCTATGAACATAAAAGTAGGGATGGTGTTTCCGCTTATATTTTTGGTTTCCCAGAGTAGATTCCCAGGAGTGGTATGACTGGGTCAAATGGGAGTTCAATTTCTAGTCTTTGGAGGAATGTCCATATTGTTTTCCAGAAAGGCTGTACCAGCCGGCATTCCCACCAACAATGGATGAGTGTCCCCTTTTCCCCACATCCACACCAGCACTTGTTGTTCTTGCTCTTTTGAATATGTGCCAGTCTCTGTGGTTTAAAGTGGTATCTCATTGTTGTTTTGATTTGCATCTCTCTGATGATTAGTGATGATGAGCATTTTTTCATATGTTTTTGGCCATTCGAATTTCTTCCTTGCTGAAATTTCTGTTCATTTCTTTTCCCCCATTTTTTGATGGGGTTGTTTGTTTTCTTCTTGTAAAGTTCTCTTGTATTATTTGTTTCACTTGTCTTCCTGTTCATCAATTTGCTCGAGCAGGCACCAGAAACATCTCCTCGTATGTCCTGTCACATGGTAGTGTAGTCCAAGGGCATCTGCTTGGTCCAGGAACACAAAGAGCCTCAGAGCTTCCTTCAGGTCATGGGAATAAGGTCTATAATTGTTACTGGTTTTGGCATATCAAATACGTTACAGGTAGCTTGCCAGGTTCTGCCGTGCAGGTGGTATACTCTCAGTAGTAGACTCTCATCTCATGCATTTCAAACTCTTATAAATAGGAAATGTGCTTTCCTGTTTGTGAATCAGTAATAATAGATGCCTTTATATCACCCGATTTCTTTGAGGATTAAAATGATAACTTACAATAAAGAATAGAATCCCGATCATTGTGGTTAGCAATGAGTATTGTTTTTGCAATTAGTGTTATAGCATCTAATCTGTGTCCTTTGTATATTAAGCATGGCAAAAAAAAAGTAAAATTAGCAGCATTTATCCAAATTGATCATATAAACAGGATTTTAAAAAGATATTATTTTTCCTATTGTGAAAGGTTTAACAATTTTTGGTAAACATGTTCCCATTAATTTGCAATTCAAAACATAAAAAAAATCTTGACTGGAATTTGAGTATACTAGAGTAGGAAAATATTTCTTGCAAAACAAATCAAGAATGTGGGACATGTGTGTTCACGTATTTTGCATGGGTGCTAAAATATTTCAAATTGTCTTGCTGGCTTCACCGTAGAGAACTTAATTTGGACATCAGAAGCTACTAAATAATTTCACCCCAGTTAGAAAGTTGCAAGGATTAAGTTTGTCGATTAAGGGTTTAGGAAGAACAAGTGCAGGGAAAAAGAGAAATGATACAGATAATATATTTTTTATATTTTTAAAAAATTCAAGTTAAATAAAAGTGTATAATGCTTTAAGTACATGTGTTAAGATTCTTGTATGCAACTGATAGTGCCTCAGTTTCTAGTCCTGCATCTGATCCTGAGGCATTGCCAAGAATGATTACTGTCCTCAGAAGAACGCCTGAGAACAGCTGGGTGTTGCCCTAACCACTCTCCCCATCAACAACAAAAAATCATTAGAGTATTTTAATGTTAGAATACAGAGGCCGGAGTGATAGCACAGCGAGTAGGGTGTTTGCCTTGCACGCTGCAGACCCAATTCCTTCCCCAGCATCTCATACGGTCCCCTGAGCACCACCAGGAGTAATTCCTGAGTGCAGAGCCAGAGTAACCCATGAGCATGACACTGTGTGACCCCAAAAGCAAAACAAACAAAAAATAAAGTTAGAATGTGGTTTAACCTTCATCATCATCATTATTATTATTATTATTATTATTATTATTATCATCATCATCATCATTTTATTTTTAATCTTTTGACTTTATGCTGCCACAGGGGTGTTATATACTGTACATGGTAATTTCTTTCCAAAATTAGTCTGTACAAATCACAGTCAAATAGCTAACTCCTATTTATGCAAAGGAAAATAAATTTCTGCTTTGCCTTGGCAGAAAATGAAAACATTGGTCACTTTTCAATGTTTTTCCATGGACTTCTCATGTAATACTGACATTTCTCCCAGCAGCAATTTACCTCATCCTTTCACTGTGTGTCAGTCTGGGGGTTAGATTTTACAAATTGTCAGTGTTTCTACTTTATTCCCAAGAACCCCTTTCCTGCTTGAAAGCCTCCAAACTGACAGATTTCCCTTCCATCTTTGTCTAGTCCCAGATTGTTTTAATTACCACTGCTGTGTTTTGTTAGATGATAAACTGTGAAAACGGCCTCTGGTTGTTTAGGCTTCTTAGCTTTAAAAAACAACAACAACAAAAACAACACTTTTATGGAATAAAGAGAGGAACATATGACCTATGGATATATTGATTTACTTATCTATTCATTTGAAAGCGAAGTGAAACTGAAGATAAGGGCTAACTCATCTGCTGTTCTCACCTATTTTGTCTGCAAAGATTTTTTTTTCATATTCACAGTAAATGTGTGTGTTTGTGTGTGTGGAGTGTGTGTGTAGGATATATAGAGAGGGAGTAGTAACTGAAGCTTTAGTCCCATTATCACAGGAATTCCATGAACTGTTCCTCCTATAGAGCCTTGAGAAAGGGAAGGTAGCAAGAAACGTTGTTAAAGTCTTGAACTTCGAGCTGCGCATCAGTGTAGTGTTAAGTATTGAGTGGACATTTTCATATCTATGTTGAGTCGGTATGGGAGAATGCTTGAGGTTGATTCTCCCTTACTATAAACCTTAATTTACTCATTGTAAAATGAAATAACAGCAAGATGTTTACAGAGTGCATTTGTCGATATGAAAGGGTATTATTTTGTGGTATCTGTTTTTAGGGTTTCATTCATGATTAATGATCTTTAAATTCTTTGATTCTTACCTAATAGCAACTGAGTCTAAAACAGTGTTTGGTTTATGAAAGGAATTCTTTGTAGCTATTTGTGTTGTCTTATAGCCATAAGTGTTAGTGCTGTAGAGTTATTCTTAGCCTTGTGCTCAGGAGTGAACCTTACTGTTGTCAGGGATTTGAAGCAGGGTCTTTGCCGCCATAGCTGCATGTAAGATAAGGCCTTAACTACAATACTATCTCACTGGCCTCCCAGAAATGTTCTTTTAAGTGCATTAATAAATAAATTAATGAACCAAACTGATGATATTAGGATAATTGAAGGGGAAAAGTGAAAGGGAATTTAAAAAAATGCAGTCTTGGCCTGGGATAGTATAGCAGTAGGGTGCTTGCTGTGCAAGCAGCCAACCCAAAAATCAGTCCTCCCAGGCACCTGATATAGTACCACAATCCTTGCCAGAAGTGATACATGATTGCAGAGCCCTACACAGTGCCAAGTATGGCAAAGAAACCAAACCAAACAAAAAACAAGGCTCATTTGACTTCTTAAATATATGAAACGTAATTAGAAAATGAAATCCTATTCTGCATAATCCAAAGTGCTACTTAACAAACACTGTAAAGGGGTTCAACCTAGCATTCAGGTTTAGTTTTAAATTATGGGTTGGAGAAATAGGTTAGTGGGTAAAGTGGCTTTGCATGTGGCTAGCCTGGGTTCGGACCACATAAAGGTCCTCAGAGCACCTCCAGGAGTGATCTTTGAGCCCAGATAGGAGTAAGCTCTGAGCACTGACAGGCGTAGCCACCAAATCTAAATAATAATTATGATGATTATGATAAATTAAAATAAAATGCCTCGTGCTTCACACATCCTTAGCTGGGAAACATATCTGATAATAATAAGACTACTGATGACAGAAACTAATATATATTGAGGCATTATTTATTTCTTAGCTTCTCTTCTAATTGTGTTACTTATCTTAACCCATTTAATCTCAGTGTAACTCTAACAAGGCCACAGAGTTGACATCATTATTATCTCAAATTGTAGATGTGATAACTGAGAGCCAACGGTGAATGAGAACCGATAGTATCAGAGCTAGTAAACTTCTGGAAATAAATCTAATTTAGGAATTTTTTTTTGGATTTTAGTTTTGTGATTCGCTCCTCTATAGCATTAATTTATTTTGCCTAACTGCACTTATCCAGCCATCTCTACAAGGCATCTTGAATGTGCCACTATTCATTAGCTATTTGTACCAATGATCATGCTGCATTTTTGTATGTCATATTTGACAACGTGCTAAATAGCCCTCTGCTATGTATAGCCTTGTGAAAAAATCAGCTAGCGGGCTGACAGGTTTGTTCTTGTCAAATCAGTTCTAATAGCGATTCTGTTAATCACTCACCTTTTTTTCCCGCTGCAGTTTTTAGGAAAATTTTAGTAAATAATGTTTTGGGTAACAAAAGGTCCTGCCACCACATGGGGAATGTTACCCCCTTTTCTGCCTTCAAGCATGGCTGCTCTGCTATAAAACAAGTAACAGCAATTACAAACAAGGGACAGTGCATTTTAATGAGGTAGTAATGAGATGTGGAGTTGGACATGTCTTGATTAAAAAGGACTCTTCTGCTTAAAGATTACAGTACATTTCCATTTCTTTATGCAATTTCGATTTTTCCCATAGTTTCTAAGCTTTTTTTCCCAAACATTGAGACTAAAGCAGTTTATGTATGTTGTGCCTCCAAATAATTTTTAATTAGATATTTAAATTAGTCTGGTGCTGGTTCACCGAATCCAATGTCTATACACTCCTACTGTCTGATTATTAGGTGTTTTAATTCCACAATCCGTGGCTTACCATTTATTTTTCATTACTTTTTATGAGACTAAAATTATAATTCTTAAATATTCTAATAAAGAAAATGAGATTTAAATGTCTGAAATTAAGAACAAAGCTTCTAAACCATCAAATTCATAATAAAAAGATAAGCAAAACTTGTTTAACAAATCTAACCGAAATTGTTAGGAAAATAACTTGTTCTATGGATTGGTGCTGATGAAGAAGTAAAAAAAATATTTCAGTAGGAAGAGGAAGCAAAGAAAAATATGAAGAAATTTTGATTTTCTTTCATAGTAGGGTGAGTATAAATCTTCACAATAAGATAACTCTCTTTAGCAATCAATTCCAATATTCTTTGATCCAAATTGCTTCTCAATAACAACTGTAGATTGGGTCACATGGTGAAGGAAAAGTTAAGGATGGTCCTTTGTTTATTTACCAAATTATTTTTTAGGTTTCAAGTATTGTTATAGATGATTTTGCCTTCTCAAAAATGTAATACTTTTGTATAATAAGTACTGTTATAACTGCCTTATAGAAAAGGAACTAAAGTATAAAGAATCTACATTTATTGTTTGCTACTACACAGCTGTCCACCACTACACAAGTTTGGGAATTCATACTTTCACTCCTCATACTCTCATACTTTTAAAATAATGCATATAGTATGAAACAAGAAAGACTAGACTAAATTGTTAAGCCAGGTGTTCACAAAAGGCAATTGTATTTGCCTAATTTAGAAATTTTGAAGTCTTAATATTATTTTTCATATTAAATTTATTAGCTTGGTACCTGGCAGAGAACACAAGTCATAGTAAATACTGATTATCAGTAATCTATTTAACTTGGAGCTTGATTTTTGCCTTCCAGAAGGAATAAGCAGTTTTTGATTTCAATATTAATGAGACAGAAGTTCAAAAGAGATGAAACCTGAAGCAATTCCTTAAACATGAATTTGGGCATTCTCTGGTGGTGCCCTAGACTAGTATCAGGTGAGTTGAAGAGATGAAGCAATACTGAATACAGGCATAAAAGTTGAAAGGAGAAATTACACCTTTTCTTCATGCTATAAGTACAGCATGAAACCAGGGCATTAAAACTAATTCCCAACTACTTACAGATCCAGAGTATCCATGGCTACCATTTTAGGTCTGTGAGCCCTCAATGGCAAAAAAAGGTACGCTCTTTTTGTTTTTGTTGTTGTTGTTTGTTTTGGTACCACACCTCAGGTGCTCAGGGGCTTACTCATGGCTTTGCCCTCAGGGAACACTCCTGGTGGTCCGCAGGGTACCATATGCAGTGCCTGAGAACAAACCCGGGTTGGTGCATGCAAGGCAAAAATGTCTGACCCCAAATGTATTCCCTATTGCATTCCTGCATTCTCTCTCTCTCTCTCTCTCTCTCTCTCTCTCTCTCTCTCTCTCTCTCTTTCTCTGAGAGGAGACACTTTTTCCTAATTTTTTTTCAGATGATTTGAGTCAGACATAAAATGAAAGTTTGGAGGAGTTCTCAGTGGAGTGTTTAGGCCTATATATAGATTGTTTGCCATGTTTACCACCGTGCTGGATTGTCTTATTGTACACTTGATCATTGGATCACCTGACATCCTGTTTATTCATCAATTTGCTTGAGCAGGCACCAATAACGTTTCTATTTGACCTTATCACATGCCAGTGTAGCCCAATGGTATCTGCTTGCTCCAGGAATACGAAGAGCCTCAAACCATTTGTTCAGGGTCTTGACAAAGAAGTCTGGCCATCTTGTAAGTGGGCAGCCACGTGGTCTTTTGACACCCCGTGGAATCCAGTTGATAAAGACTCTGCTCCAGCAGTCATCTCCAAATTGCATTACATGTCCAGACAATCTGATTTTCGACACCTTGGCAAACGAGAAAGCGTCCCTGACTCTGGAGCGGCGATGGAGGTCGGAACTCCAGATTCCTTCTCTCACTTGAGTGAAGTGTAATATTCCAAGCACAGATTTTTAGATTCCTCTTTGGGAAACCCAATAGCTTTCTCATCCTGCTTTCATAGTGCCCAGGTCTCTGAGGTGTATGTTAATGCAGGGAGAATGGTGGAGTCGAAGAGATGTGACCGGAGCCAGAGGTTCTTTGTCCTTTTAGCTATTTCTTTGATGCTTTTGAAAGCATTTTAAACTGCTCTCTTCCTCCTGCACATGAATCAGAGCCACGGCAGAACCTGGCAAGCTACCTGTGGTGTATTTGATATGCCGAAAACAGTAAGAATAATGGACCTCAATCCCTACAAATGAAGACTATACTTGTGCCTGCTTGAGCAAATTGATGAACAATGGGATGACAAGTGACAAGTGACAATATATTTATTTCTATTTTCCTCCTTCAGTGGGTAGATTTTATTGCACTACCTGACTGGTTTTGGGTTTGAACATGTATGGGCTTTGACACAAGAAATGTAAACAGATCAGAGAAAAGCAACAGATAATTTTTAAAATTTGTTTTGGTCTTTCATGGAAAGAAAACATTCTGCATCGCCACTTGCCTAAAAAAAGGTTGGGGGGAAAGGTGTAAAACAAATACAGACTTCTCATATGCTCTGGACATAATGCTAGTGAGAAAGGCAAAGCTATTCTAGTTGACTTGCAGACCTATGTATGACCTGGAAAAGTAAATGTTTATTGCTGTGAATAAGTGAAGTATGGAATGTTGTTATTCAGTGTAATTTTGGGAAAAATTAATACAGCACACATCCTTTTACGGAAAGTCAAATTACAATCTTATTAACAAAAGATTTTCAGGTATCCAAGGCTTGCTGCTAAAATACTGTCAAATTCAATCTATCTTGAATCCTGTAGAGTCTTTTGGGGGAGGGTAAAAGCATATATGGGGAAAGAAATTACTAGTGCTTAGACAATTGTATAGTATTATCTATGACTCTATATCTTGAATGACCAATGAACACAATTGCTTTAGGTTATCCGTGATAAACGTGGTCTCCTCATAGATCTAGTCAGGACACTATTACTACTTCTTACTTTCTGCACTTTTACCATCTGGCTCCAACTTTCTCCTCAAACAAAACACTCATTCTAAAACTCCCTCTTCCCCACTCCTACCGAATTTCCCAGCACATTTTCCATTACTAATAAGTCAGAGTCAGTGATGCTTGAAACCAATGACTCAATGACTATAAATTATTATTATACACATTAATACTTTTTGAAAAGCAATTGAGTCATGGAACTAGTCAGTTATGAGGATCCAGTGAGGTGCTATTATTAACACTGTATTGGGAGCTGAACATCTCTGAATATTAAGAATATATCCTATATCCCCAATGTCGGATAGATATTTCTGCTGAGCAACCACTCTGACTTTTAGTTCCATTAGAGTGCATCAATAAAAGTTTCACAGCCTTCAGGATTTTTGAATTTGCTATGGTGTGAGATAAGGCTCTTTCTCATTACTCTTAAGAATAGCCCAGCAACCAAAGCCATTCGGAAACCCACAGCAGGAGATCTGGCTTGCAGGCCTTACAATAAACTCTTATTAACACTATCAAACATAATCTGCTTTTGTCTTGACCTCACTTTAGATTCTTGGCAGGTATAATTGACAGATTGTAGGTTCTCTTTTCCCTTCTAAAAAGACTAGATAAATGTACCTTTTCTCTCATCAGATTATGAAAGTCCAATGTAAATGGAAAGTTCATTGCTTTCTTTGATAACAGTCTTAATCTGTCCAATTGATTCCCCTCTGTCAGAAGTCATACAAGATAGACCTAGAGGTTGTTTTTTTATTAAAGCAGACTAATAATAAGTTTAAACTTCTGAATGTGCACTTTAATGGTTCTTAGATTGATATTTTACACCATTTTTAAAATTTAAAAATGTATTTTTCTTTGTCTCCTTTTATATGTAACTTTATTGGACACAAGTAGGTTTGGTTGCAATTGGCCCCAAAGATTGTCTTCCAATTAGATTGATGTCTTCATTACTCATTTATTTTGGTTTCTGAATTGGTGGGAATATTGATAAGAGTGATAGACTACTAATGTAAATGTTCATTAAGCATTGATTGTTAAAATCAGCAAAGGCTCATCACAAAATTATGTCATAGGGGGAAATTATAGCAGACTAACACTCACTGAATATGTTTAACATTTAACACATTATAGCCCATAACCTTAATTAATATTTATCCCTATTAACAATGTATGAGATTTTATGATCTATACCCTTTCTAACATTAAATATTGTGCTATGTTTAAATATTAACTAGCATGTTGTATATATATGATATCTTATTGATGGTTCATATATTTTTTTGGTTTTTTAGGGAGGGTCACACCCAGCAATGCTCAGGGTTACTCCTGGCTCTGCACTCAGGAATTATTCCTGGCAGTACTCAGGGCACCATATGGGATGCCAGGGATTGAATCTGGGCTGGCTGTATGCAAGACAAACGCGCCTACCCACTGTGCTATCGCTTAGGCCCCTCATATGTATTTTTGAGTATCAATTTCGTTGTCCTTTTTATAAATTTATGTAATCTGTGTGCTTGTTTAAATCTAATACGCGTTTTTTATTGTTCTCTTTCCTACTCATTGATTTAGAGGACTTTTTTTATCTACTTAGGAAATAAGTTATTTGTTGTATAATTATGAAGTTTCTTTCTCCATTCTATGTTTGCCATTTAATTTTCTTAATTGTTTTGATGGGCTCCTCGCACCCACCCGAAACCACCCAATCTCACAGCCTCCCTGCTGCGTGCCTGCCACCAACCATGCGGGTGAGACCCACACACGCATGGGGCAGAGCTGCTACTTGCTCTCCCTGTGCCCTGCTGATCATGAGGCATCTGGGAGGGATGGCGGGTTCTAGCCCTGGCTCACCACCCCAGCAGAGACTCTCGCAAGAAGCCAGAGGAACCCCAAAGCCATGAGGACCACCATTTTCCACTTCCAGACTCCCTCTCCTCAGAGCTCCATCTAGCAGAAGAGCTGATCACAGCCCAGCTCATCAGTGACCCACCCTGCAGCATTCTTTTTCAAGACCAGCCCAGATATGCCGATCCAGAGACTCACACACATGGGGCAGAGCTGCTACTTGCTCTCCCTGTGCCCAGCTGATCACGAGGCATCCAGGAGGGATGGAGGGTTCTATCCCTGGCCTGCCACCCCAGCAGAGCCTCGCAAGAAACCAGAGGAATCCCCGACACCATGAAGGCCGCCATTTTCAACATCCGAACTCCCTCTTCTCAGAGCTCTACCCAGCAGAAGAGCTGATCACAGCCCGGCTCGTGTGCGGTTCATCAATAAATGCTCGAGTTTTGAGGTGACTACTAGAGTGTCCCACCAGCATGGCAGAGCCTGGCAAGCTACCTGTGCGTATTTGACATGCCAAATACCAGTAACAATTATAGACCTCATTCCCATGACCTGATGGAATGATTTGAAGCTCTTTGTGTTCCTGGAGCGGGATGATACCCTTGGGGCTATCTCACATGTGACAGGGCGTATTGAGATGTTACTTGTGCCCGCTAGAGCAAATTGATGATATACGGGAAAACAGTGATACAGACAGTCATTGTTTTGATGAACAAAGTTTTTATTTTAATGTTAAATATTAATGTTATTTTTAATGCATTAAAACTTCCCAATTAATTAGTAATTTTAGGGCTTTTTCGTTTTGATATGTGAGACTATTCACTTCCATGAAATGATAAAGATGGCTTTTTATATTACTTTCTATAATCTCTGGCTAGTGGACTTTTTTAAAAATTTCCCATGCCTCGTGTCACCAAACTATAGGCCCACTGATATCTTGAAAAATCTTAGGATTAGCAGGTTTCAGGTGAGATCTTTTTGTTTTTCCAGATGTTGGACACTAGGACTTGTCTGTAATCAGTGCTATTAAAGGTTATATTCAAATCATCTTTGGAATCTTCATATATTATCATTTAAAGTGCTATAGAGTATACTTTTAAAAACAATTTAAGGACTTTTTGATACTCCAGTGATACTGGGAATGTCTATGATTATTACAAAATGAGAATAATTAATAAGCCCCATCAAGGTACAGTAAATTTTCTAACTTTAGTCTTATTTTAGATATTTTGTTATTTTATATAATATTAAGAAAATATTTTAAAGTATTAAATAGACAGGAAGATACCAAAATGGAAAAACATATAAAGGAATCCAATGTGTAAATTTGTTCAACTTCATTTATCATTGGAAAATACAAATCCCCCTCCACCACACACATATACAAACACACACACACACACACACATACACACAAGTTAAGACAAAATGAAAAAACATCACAAATATCAATTGCTGTTAAGGACATGGGATAACTAGAACCCAAAACTAGGATTATGGAATGAGATAATAAATTATCCAATCCACTTAAAAAATAGTCTAGTGAAGTTGAATTTAAATGTTCCATAACCCAGAGAATTACACTGTTATGATATACTGTGTATTCTACAGAACTCATATACACACCAAAAAACTTGCATCGCAGTCTTTTTTTGGCATAATATTTCATAAAAGCCTCACTTTGGAAACGTACCAAATATTCATTTATAATAGAAAATATAAACAATTCTTCACATAATTGTATAATAGAATAATACTACTTGGCAATGAGAGAAAACATGAAATACTATGACATAAAGCAGTATAAATAAATATCACAAATATAATATTCAATGGCTTGAGAAAGAAAACACTATAATTTTATTGACACAAAGTTCAAAAGGCAGCTTATGTTGTCAAGATAGGGGTTACCTTTAGGGGTGGGCAATTATAATTGTAAAGTAGAGTTCTGGTAATGTTTTCTTACTTGTCTAGGTATGACTTACAGAGGTATGTATTTTGTAGAAAAATCAATTCATACATTTATGATTTTTCTTGTGAGTTTTGTTTCAATATAACTTTCATCTAAAGGACAGAGGCCTTAAGGAAAGTAATACTGCCACCCTCATGACAACATGCATTTTCCATTTGACACAACGTTCCTTCCACTTAACTTGGCATCTGTTGCTCATCTGTATCCCTCATGGCACCTAATAAGTTAAACAAGTCAGATTCTAAAGAAAACTCATAGCAGTGGGAGACTGAACTTCAGATGAAAAGATTGGTCAGGGAAAGATAAGTTTTCAATTGACATCAGGAATTAGTAGAGAGTCCTTAGGGAGCAAACAAAGAGAAAAATGATCATTTTGGCAGGGATGAAGGCACATTTTGAAGTGAAATTTGGCAGATTATGAATTGTCAGATATAGCAAATAAACGAGCAATGGTCACAACCAATGTAGGATGTAGGGGACAAAGCCTGATCCTGGTTTAAAAAAAAAAGAAAACACATTGTTTTCCCAGGGTAACTTTGATATAGAAAGTTTGTAATACAATTCTAAAATAACTGTGATATAAATGAGGGCTACATAGATCAAAAATCAATTTCAAAAGTATCTTGTTTTATACTATAATGATAGTGGGGCCTAGCAAGAAAACAAAGGTGACTTTAATTGAGCACACACAGCATGCAAAAAAATTCTTCATTATTTCTCAGAGAAACATGTTGACATGCTGGAGAATAAATTTCATTTATAGATGAAACTCGAGGTACAGAGAATTGAGAAGCTAGTAGCTTGTCCCACTATGTAGTTAAAGAAAGAGCCTAGCTTTGAGCACCCAATAGCAGGAGAATCATTTCTTGATTTTACTTTGAAACCAAGCACCCACCAGTGGGAAATAGTTCTACTTCTCTTACTCTGCTCTGTTTTTCAGAAAGGATAAGGAGTCTTTAAAAGAAAACTTCTGTAATGTCTGACTAGAATATCTAGGGATTCATAATCTAGTTTTGTGTCTTTATAGATACTAAAGGGTGAAGGACATAGTGAATTAAAAATATCACACTTAGGTGAATCTGACATATGTCTCAGAGCACTGAAGACATTCTGGACTTCACTGTTGACTGAGGGTCTAGGTTTCTGAAGGAAATCCCTGCTTCCTAAGATGGAACCTGTCACTATGCCTAGCTAAAGGCTAACTAAGTGAGCATGTGTTTACATGATTCCTTTGGCTTCAACCCTAATTTTCAGTGCTAATCTTAGTTCTTCATTGGCTACTGTGGTGATAGAAATTTCTACCCTAGCTGTTTGTTTCTGTGATGTTAAGCTTTGGTTTGAAATAGAATCTCTGTCATTTATCATACGGATAACTACTGTTTCTTTGGGAGGAATTCATTGCTTCCTTCTAGGGGAAGATGAATCAGACTCTCAAGGCTGAGACCCTAAAGAAATACACTTGGTTTGGGAGAAAGAAAGCATCAGGGATGCTGACTAATAAAGTATTGTCACATTTTATTAGTAGATACAAGGGTCAGGGATGGGTAAAAGGAGAGCTGGTTGTATTCAGAAGTGACAGTAAAGGGAGAAAGTTAAGAAACACCCTCTAATACAGACACACACACACAGAGACACATACACAGAGACACACACACACTGCACTTACGCACAAGCACACACATATGTGCCTGTATATTCCATAGACCTGAATGAAGCATTACAGTGGAGTTATACATTCAGTAGTTTAACCTCAGTTCTCTGCTGCTAGTGTGTTATCCCAGCCAAGTCACTTACTCTTTCTGAGTTCCATTAACTTCATCTGTAAGTCACTCTACTGAAGATTGAAGGAAAAATCCACTCTTCACCTCTCATCCTGTAAACACAATGTCTAGTCCAAGGTTTTTATGAATATGGTTGAGGTGATACTGAAGATTTGTAATGCAGTCCTAGAAGCCTCTGAGAGGGTATAAACCAGAGAGTAAAAAGAGATGAATAAAGGGTTTATATGGATACAGATTTCAGCATCAGATAATAAGTATTATATAATACAAGAGCTGGCTGCATTATAAGAAAATGTGCTTCCTATCGGTGGAAGAATTATACAAAACTGTAGTGACTCCTCAAGGCACATTGAAGATTAGATTCTGGCATCACTGAAATTTAGTCTGGTTAATCAAACCCAATCAGCGATGCAGATTCTGTAACCGTCTTCTCCCTACACATTTTTTTGTTTAATGGAATCACAGTGATACACACAGTTATAAAGTTTTTTCATGATTGGGTTTCAGTCATATAATGTTCCAACACTCATCCCTTCACCAGTGTACCTTTCTCAACACTGATGTCCCCAGTTTTCCTCCCCCACTTTTCTTCTCTCTCTTTCTCTATCACTCTCTCTCTCTGTCTTTTTCTTTTTGGGGCCTTATGGTTTCAATACAGATATTGAAAGGTCATCAAGTATATTCCTCTATCTACTTTCAACATTCCATTCAATTCGAAATGATCATTTCATAGCGATAGCACAGCGGGTAGGGCATTTGCTTGGCATGGGTGACCCAGGTTCTATCCCTGGCATCCCATATGGTCCACTGAGCTCTACCAGGAGTAATTCCTGAATTTTGAAGAGCCAGGAGTAACCCCTGAGCATTGCCACGCTCAGGTGTGATCCCCTCAAAAAAAAAAAAGCAAAAATGAATGCTCATTTGCAACTATCATTGTCATGGTGGTCCCTTCTCTATCGGAAGTTCTCCTCACCCCCTCCTCCCCAGACTCTCTTGTGGCAAGCTTCCAGCCATTGACTTTCTGGCTCCTGTTTTACCTCGCCTTAGATATTAGTCTCATATCCCACAAATGAATTCATTCTATCCCTCTCCTTCTGACTCATTTCACTTAGCATGATACTCTCCATGTCCATACATGTATAAGCAAATTTCATGACTTCATGTTTTCTAATGACTGAGTGGCATTCTGTGGGGATGTACCACAAGTTTCTTTAACCAGTTGTCTGTTCTTGGTACTCATATTGCTTCTACATCACTGGTATTGTGAATAGTGTTGCAATAAATATAGAAGTGCAGATAACTGCTGTTGTATGTTTTGGGGGCCACAGGGCATATTCCCCCAAAAAGTGGTATTGTTGAGTCAAATGAGAGCTTAATTTCTAGTGTTTGCAGGAATATCCATTCTATTTTCCAATAAGGCTAGATCTGTTGGCATTCCACCAGCAATTAAGGAGAATCCCTTTCTCCCTGCATCTGTACCAGCACTGGTTGTTCTCTTTCTTTTGGATGTGTGCCATTCTCTGTTTAAGTCAAAACAACAATGTGATATCATCTCACACCACAGAGACTGTCACATGCTCTCTTAAACATTAGCCATGAGATTGAAAAGCTAACTGTGCTAAGACTATAGACACACAGGCAGCCTTACCTTGGAGAGGAGCCGGAGATAAGCAGAATGATGCTGTTTTGACATATAATTGTCTTATTGTTTGAGAGTAAATTATTTTTGCTATGTTGTTTCAGTGTTTTAGTTCCTACTCAGATTCATTTTGACTCTTTTCTTTTTTAAGTGTTTACAAAGTTTTATTTTAGGAATCACCTTACTTATTGTCTATTACAGTAAATGTGGTTAATATTCCATTTTTATCAGTCGTAGTATTTTCTCAAAATACTGGTTTATTTTATTTTCCTTTTATTATTCTTGGGCTACTCCCAGTGGTGCTCAAAGCTCACTCTTGGATCTGTGTTCAGGGATTACTCCTGCAGTGCTCAGAGAAACATATATAGTGCTGTGGATAAACCCAAGTTAGTAGCACACAAGGCAAATGCCTAATCCACTATTGTATTTTTAGCCCCAGATTCTGCTTCTTTTCTCAACATTGAACTTAATCTAACTTCTAAAAATTACATTGTTCTAAGTAGTCTTACTGATCTCCAGATTTTTTTTCTCACATGTATCAATTATAGAGAATATTCTTTAGGACCAATCCTTAGGATGACTAACAGAAATGGGTATACAGCCATCCTAAGTCCCACATACTTTAATCTTCCTTAGCTAAAGGTTCTTTTTACTGATGTTTTCCAGAACTTCTACAAGATAAAACATTTATATTTAATATTTGTTTTCAGTATATTTATCTAAGGGAAACCAAGTAATTCTCTGTAACTTTGTTACAGAGGGTTGTGATTTTATTCCAAGATAGTTGCTGAGCAGCAGCAGCAAATGAGTATGATCTCATAATAGTCTGTCTTAGTAGTTCACTTAGGGGTATGTTGGATTACTTG
>JAJIBD010007909.1:0-92378 GCA_021461705.1 Cryptotis parvus | reverse complement strand
ACACACACACACACATACACACACACAAACTCCCAAAGTAGAATTTTTCAAAATTTTCTAAGCTAATGTTTCAGACATGTTGCTATATAGTAACTAAACAGAATAGTATACATTTCTGAGATTTTGTTTGTGATTGCTAGTGTTTGTGCAAAACATCTTAGGTGACAAATTTACTTTTATTTGAAAATTCCAAAGAAATTCACAACTCAAACACTGCTAGAGGTTAGTGTTTATTTCAATATAATATCTTAATATTAATTTAAAAAGGCTTTCTTTTTTTCTCTGCTTAAAGTGTGAAATGTAGTAATGAATCTTTTATAAGGATCCAAAACAATGTTTATGTAACAATATGGGTGTATTTAGTAATGAGAAAAGATAAGTGGAGAAAATAAGAGATATAGGAGAAAAGAATTTTTGTGAGGTAACGTATACTGCCCCTCCAGGCGTTGCAGGTGTGGCTGCTGTGCTGGCTGCGTCAGCAGGTGGCAGACAGGAGACCGGTGGCTTGTCTACACATGGGCCCTGGATGGTAGACGGTCTGACATAGAAAAAGACTGGGCCCCTGGCATGAACCCACAGCCACAGCAGAGCCTGGCAGTTACCCGTGGTGTATTCTATATGCCAAAAACAGTAACAATAATGGACCTCATTCCCAATGAATGGAGGCGTTACTGGTGCCCACTCGAGCAAATTGATGAACAACGGGAAGACAAGCGTCAAGTGACAAGTTAATGTATAGAGGCAGTCTCCCTTTACATACTGGATTGCTCAGATCTCCTTCACATGGAATACAAGGAAAGGTAATAGTATATATAAATTCCTGCAATTAAGGACTTTTTAAAAGGAGAGAAAATGTAAAAACAACATTTCTATGTACTCAGGTTGCATTCATTTATTTCTGTATTATAGTTCAATGATGATCTATAAATAGATAACATTGACATAATATTATCAACAGCTCTTGCAATGTTATCTCACAAATCTAATTCATAATAATCATAATTCCCAAACTGTAAAAATAATTATTTCTGTCTGTATTTATCCTAGAAAAATAGCAATTGGAGTGGCAAAATGCCCAGGGCTAAAATGGCAATTTTATATCTCTGGTACTAATTAATACTGTAATACCAAATTAAATAAAGTTAAAATCATTTCTTAGAGAACAACATTTTATACTCATATTTATTGCAGTTAATTTTACTTTATAATGGCTTAGAATTTGAAGTTAACCAGAGTATTTTTTCATAATGATAAATGTATTTTCATCCTAATGAAATGAGACTTGGGCCCTTGCTGAGAATGACCATTATTCCTTATTCTATTGGGTTATTTGAAAGCAAAGTCTGCGAAAAAAACTAATTCCTTATTTTTCTCAGCATGGAAGTTAATTTGAATTATTAATTTTTCTTTATAAACTCAGTGTGTAATTTCATATAGTATATATATTCTTTCACTGATAATGGTCTAAATATTAGACTTTCCAAAAGTTTAGTTCCTTTAACTCTTCCTGTCCTTAATTAAAATTTCACTGATTTAATTAGTAGGCAATTAATAACATCTCCTTTATAGGTCAAATATGTTTTTGCATTTTAGGCTTTTTAAACATTTTTTACTGAGCAAGTTGAAATGCATTATGCACAAGTAAAATAAAGTACTAAAATAGTATTTATATATGCATAAATATAAACACCCACCCAAGCCTATGTACACCTACACACAAACACATACACATATACATGCATACATTTGTTGTTGCTATAGAAAAGATGATTTTGAAGCTATAAAACTGAATTTCTAAATAAATTTGCTATTAATTGATGTAAGAACCATGATGGTTTAAGGATTATTTTATGTAGATTCATTAGCAACTCTTTTGAAGACAGCAAAAATTGTATTACTCAATATGGATCTTAATGTCTGTTTGAAATGAATGTTATTATACATTAAAAAAATCTAAACTATTATACAGC
Organism: Cryptotis parvus; assembly: GCA_021461705.1. Classification (NCBI taxonomy): domain Eukaryota; kingdom Metazoa; phylum Chordata; class Mammalia; order Eulipotyphla; family Soricidae; genus Cryptotis; species Cryptotis parvus. Next base: position 90,408 of record JAJIBD010007909.1, on the reverse strand, counting down.
AATATTAAATGTTTCATAAATATAGCTTTATAACTTAAAAATAAATGCATATTTCAAACCAAAATCATAGTACCATTCCTATCAATCAAATTGATCTCTGTCAAATAAAAAGAGGGAGGGAATGGCAGATGGAAGAGATAAGCTCAAAGTGATAATAGGATGATGGTGATGGTGGAGTTTTGAGGCATGCTGTTGTTGGTGAAGCTGCTGTTTTGTAAATCACATAAAAGCTATTAAGTTTAAATTCTTTTGTTACTTAAACTAAAAAAAATGATATTTATATACTAAAACCTTGCTTTGTACCTACCAACACAGATACAAATACACACACACACTCACACACAGACACACAGATACATTGGGTGACATGCCCTACTGAGCTTTAAGCTCTGGCTACACTTAACTTTCAGGCCGTCCCAACTCTGCTCGGGAGAGTATGAGTCAGATCTGGCATTTGTGAAGCCAAAGGGCCCAGTTGAAGAGCGGTATGTAAATAGGGTCATTACCTGGCTTCATCTTTAGATATCCCTGCCCACAATGGGCTGGGCTGGAAGGTTTTGGAGGGCTTCTATCTATAAAATAAGCTAGGAGAAAGGAAAATGTCCTTTTGCCATTTTGGCTCCTCTTTTCTTTTCTGCCTCTCTGCTCCGCCTCTTCTCTATTAGGCCTTAACACGTAGTGGCAGCCATCTTGGCTTAAAATTCTAAACCTACACGTGGCTGGGACCCAGCTAGGAATCCAAGTCTGGGGCTTTTCCTGTTGTTGGATTGTATACCAGAACCTGTGAAAGTAAAGCCTTTTAAAAGCACTGGATTACTGAGTTTTCATTCATTCCCCACAGGGCTTCATTAGGGACCCCAGCAGCTCACACACACACACACACACACACACACACACACACACACACACACACACAAAACAGCAATGTGACCCCTTCTTTCATATGCACTCACCTCACTTTTTCCTCTGGCAACCTCCATTTCCTGTCAAAACCTGTTTCTATGCTGTGCTTCTACAGTTCATATTGCTATACTCTATACTTCTTTTTAAAATATATATTCCAGACAAACTAAGTCGTGTTCTAACTTAGTGACATAGTTAGAAAGTCTTGATATTTCCACTCAACGTGCTCTGTCTGGCGCTATGGTGCAAGGACTATCCCAGCTCCAGCACATCTTGGGTGTCCATTTAGGTTACCCCCAGTTCTGTTGTGAACAGCACTGTGGTTTCAGGGGTAAAACTCAAGACTTGCACTAGCTGGACATGGTCTGTACAACTTAGTCATTTCCTTCCCCAGATTTGTTTCTTTATATTAAGTATGTATTATTATTCTTTACAAGATAAGTGAGACAAATTGTGGAAAATTTCATTTAAATGTGATTCATTTAAAGTGCATGGGGCAGAGCTGCTACTGGCCTCCCTGGACCAGCCGCCAAGGCGCCGGGAGGGAGGTGGGTTCAGCCCCGGCCCACCATCCAGCAGAGCCTTGCAACAAGCCAGACGACCCCCACTCCATGAGGGGCCTCCATTTTCCACATCCGACTTCTCTCTTGTCAGACCTCCACCCTGCAGACCAGCCTATAAGCACCGGCCACGCGGCGCGTGGTTCATCAATAAATGCTGGACTTAGAGATGCCTACAAGGTATGCTACCTGCACGGCAGAGCCGGCAAGCTACCCGGTTGTATTTGATATAGCCAAATACCAGTAACAATTATAGACCTCATTCGAATGAATTGAGGCTCATGTTCCTGGAGCAAGCAGATGCCTTGGGCTCTACTAGCATGAGACAGGACACATGGAGATGTTACTGGGGCCCACCAGCAAAGATGAGACGGGAAGACAGAAGTGATACAGTGATTCTTTAAAACTTGGTGTTCCAAATATATTTTAAATTCAACAAGTCTGACTTGGCATTGTGAGTCTGGACACTGAAGCCTGGAAAACAGAGAGAAGTATGTTAAGTAAAATATAGAAAAGAGTAGATAAAGGTAAAAAGAATGGATACAATTAATAAAATTAAAATGCATTTGATATCATTTACATTTACATTCATTATATGTATTTAAGAAAAGAAAAATTTGGTAATAAGAGGCAGAATCAAAATAACAAAAGGGCTATAATGGTCAATATATTAGTGCTGGCTAAGGGATCAGGCATGGGGATGATGGGTGGGTGGGAAATTAGGGTCTCTGGTAGTGGTGGGGGCACACTGGTGGTGGCATTGTGCTGAATGATGAATCTCTCTAACAACTGTATTGTCAAAAACTTTGTACTTTGTAAATCATTCTGCTTAACTTTAAAATAAATAAATAGATAAATAAATAATGTCTAATAAAATATTTAATTCACAATGTTATTTATTTTAAAAACAATTAGAAACAAGTATATCAATAATTTAAATTTGGCCTTAGTTTCTCAAGAGCATTATCTTCTCAGGCAATTTTATTTTTCAGTACAATATCAAGGTAAATGTCTTTGTGGATAATGGTAGGTATTAGATATTGTGTAAGTTATAACTTAAAAATGCCAGTGCAGAGCCATACTACAGTGCCTTTTTTTCTAATTCTATTATATTAAACTTACTTAAACTAACACTATTTAAATGTAAAATAAAATCTCAACAAAATTCTGGTGGAATGATCCAGGTTAAGTCTTTTTGTGAAATGTGATGAAAACATTATTTTATATTTTAAAAGTTGTCTTTCAAAAAACATCTTCATTGTAATATTCATATACAAAATGTACAACATGATATCAGAACGTAAGATTTATTCTAAAATACTTTTATCAACGCTAAATACTATGTGAGTAATTTCAGATTTTTCAAATGAAAGTGTTTTTCTGTTTTTATGCATTTTGTATCAAAATATAAGCCTATAAGCCAGGGTCAAATATTATCTGAAATTTGATATTTATTACTTACCAAAACTTAGGAGTGATCTGATGACATTCACACTAACAGCTTATAATGTGCACTTATAATGCACATAAAATATATGATCACTCAACAGACTTGAGAGCTATTTTGCCCTTATTTTCACTGGCTTAGATCCTTGACAATTATTATATATAAATAGAATAGAATCAGAAATGTGTTTTTGTGTCTTCTTTTTTGTTTTCTATTTATTTTTTAAATTAATTTTTATTTATACATTGTGATCTACAAAGCTGGTCATTATGCAGTTGATTCAAGTATTTAGTGTCACAAGCATTAGTGTCAAGCTTTTAGGTCACACCACCTGTGTGACCTCCTTTCCAACCATACCTCCAGTTTCCCTAAAATACCAACTCTTAGACATATAACAAATTTACTTTATATTACTTATTTCAAAAAAAACTTTAAGAAATAGCAAACAAAATAATCAGAAAATAAATTAGTAAGAGTCAATTTGTGATTTCTATATGATGTTGACCTGTGTAAATAAAAAAATTAAACCATTAAATACCATATAATAAAATGTTCAGTTCATTTTCACCTTTATGTTTTCAAGTCTGGACTCTGTTGCACCAAATTTTATTTTATACTTGGATCTCACCATAACAATAATAATTTTCTCATCTGACATCAGTAAAACTTTTAAAGCAATTCTGTGTTATATATATCTTGAAGTTCACATGGAATAGATATGACCTACATATGCAATTTACCCCAAATTTCATATAAACACTTCCGGTTTACAAAGGAGTTCATGATGATTTGTTACAGGCATTCAACATTGCATACCAATCCCACCACCATTACACCTTCCTTCCACATTGTCTCCAATTTTCACAACTACCCACTAAGCTTGCTCCCATAGCAGGCCCGCTTTGTGTCTTTTCTTGAAAGGTGATGAAATTGAAATGTACTAGTGATAAATGAAGTCATCTAATTTTATTTTTAAAAATTCATCAAAGTTAAAAGGGAACTGTATGAAACTTTTATTCAAAATCATTAATATTTGGGTCGACTTCTCTTGCTAGAATAACTTTATTTTTTTAAGTGCCACTATTTCCTTTGGTTTTGTTTGACTAACCTTGTACGGGATACTTTGTAGCTTCCCGCTCTTTCCTGTTCACACCGCTTTTCATCTGCATAAGGTCTAGCATTACCTGTTAATTTCAACGATATTTTCTGTATATTTTTCTGTACCATACTAATTAGGTATTTGATCCAAAGCTTCTATATTCTTCATGTAAATAGTCTAAACACTAACACAGATAAGGCAAAATGTTGTGTGCAATAGTAATAAGTATGGGATTCAGCCTACACCACTGATTAACATGTGACTCTGAAAGAAGGCCCTTGCCCAAGAACACAAAGACAGGAACCAGAGATAAGATAAAATGCCAGGGTAACTGATAAAATAATGGCTCAACGAAAGTAACTGATAAAATAATAGTTCGACAAGAGCAGCAGAAAGGGCCTTAAGCAAATAATTCCAGGGAGGGCTCAAGGCAAACATTCCCGAGGGTCGCCTCTGATGTCCCCTCTGATTTGGTACGATACCTGACTGGGGGTGATGGTTACCTGGTGCAGAGTGTGGCGAGAACCTTGATGTAATATTTTAAACCTATTGGATAGTTAGCCGGGTTTTATGGTAGAAGTATTCCTTAAAAGATCGTCCTGGAAGGGCTCGGGGCTCAGACTGACCGTTGGGGTCACGCTATGGGCCGAGTATACTACGCTTATTAATAAACCTGCTTTTGCATAGGACTTGGTCTCTCAGAGTTTTCCTGGTAGGTGCGGCGTCCTAGGCTCCCAGTCAGTCACCCCATGGGTGGCCAACCCTAACCCAGATAATGATTTACTATCCCTTTGTAGCAATATCTTCATTTTTTTGATAAAGTTTACAGATTTCCAGTCTTGGGCTGCAGATTTATACAGAGGGAAGGCAATTCGCACTGAAGCATGTAAGTCAGGTTCTACCCTGACACCCCATATGCTTCCCGGATTGAACTCTAAGAACAGAGCCCAGGAGTAAGAGCCAATCACTGGTGGGTACGGCCAAAAAATCCAAAGGAAAAAGAATCTTCTCTACAATGTAAATTTTATGATTATTAGAATTATTCAGAATCTGGGGCCGGAGTGACGTCACAGCAGGTAGGGTGTTTGCCTTGCATGCTGCCGACCTAGTTTCGATCCCCAGCATCCCATATGGTCTCCCAAGTACCGCTAGGATTGATTCTGAGTGCAGAGCCAGATGTAACCCCTAAGCTTCATGGGAGGTGACCTCAAAAGAAAAATAGTTAAGAATTATTCAGAATAAAAAGTACAATTGAGGGTCTGGAGGAGAGCACAGTAAGCAGGGGCCTTCTTGCAAGAATCCGACTTGGGTTGCATCCCCAGTACCATATAAGGCATGCACAGAGTCACCAGAACTGATTGTTAAGTGAAGAGCAAGAAATAATCACAGAGCACCCATTGGTGCTATTGCAAAATTAAAAAAAAATTGATATAATTGGAAGCTTATGACATGCTAACTAATGTAGCTGTAGCTATTAGTAGTAGAATGCCTATTTATTTTGTGTAAACAAATTTAAATTTAGGAAACCATTTAGTAAATTAAACTTAATCACTGACTCTGACATTCAGAATCCCTTTCACTTCTCTTTTTTTTTTTTTTTTTTTTTTTTTGGGTCACACCCGCAATGCTAGGGGTCTGGCCTGCACTCAGGTACCGGCGGTGCTCGGGGACCAGGGATGCGGGGTCGACCGGCCCCGGCCGCCACGTGCAAACGCCTACCTTGGGCTATCATCGGCCCCCTCTTTCACTTCTATGTTGTTAGGTAACAATAATCCATAAACTCACTCAGTTTGACAGTGTGCTTGAAGCAGGTTTGAATTTTGTTGTTTTGTTTTGTTTTGCAGCTATCTCTCTGGCGATACTCAGGGGCTACTCCTGGCTCTGCACTCAGGAGTTCATCCTGGCTGTGCCCAAACCATAGAAGATGCACAGGATCAAATCCTGGTCTGTCTGTCGCTTGCAAAGCAAACACCTACCCCTGTTTTATTGTTCTGGCACCTCCTCATTTATTTTGAATTGGATATAGTAAGAACTCTTTTTGGTTGTTTCTATTCCATGAATTTTATCTCTTATATTTTTGGGGCTGTAATGATAGTAGAGCATTAAGGGTGTTTGCCTTACATGTGACAGAGCAGTTTCAGGTTTGATCCTCAGCATTCTATATGGAATGAGAGCAGAAGAAGAAGTAAACCCCAAACATTGCTGTGTGCCACTAAGCCTCCTTCCCCATAATAAAACAGTACTTATTTATCTTATTATTTTAAATTTTACTTTATGAGATTCTTCCATTAATCATCCCTTGCCTCCTTCCTGTGGAAACTGCCAATATGCATTCTGCTTTTTTGAGTTTGGCATTGTAAAAATACTACCTATATAAGTGATAACATTAGACTACTAATGTGCATTAATACTCTTTCTGAAGTCATGTGTTTTATGAGTTAGTGTTGCCAAAGGAACAATTTCTTCTAGCTTTACATATTGCTTTCACTATTTGAAAACATTATTATTGAAGTTATCAAATAATTAATTTCATATAATACAACTGGGAAAGCGCAAATTCATAAATGAAATATCACTGAAAGTTGTATTTTTGATATTATTTTAGCTAATTCAATTCTAGCATATAGTATTAATATTTTAATAAGTTCTCTGTTATTAAAACATATAACAACATATGGTGAATATTATTATTGCTGAAGTAACTGAATATTCCTGCATTTTTAATTGTTAGAACAACTGCCAGTGCATTGAGGTGGATGGAAGAAGCTTATGATTCAAAGTAGACATGTCTAAACTGTCAATGTGAATCAATGAGTAAACATTGTTGACTTTCTACAATTACTAGGCTCAGAATTCTCATTTACAAAAGTTCTTCTGAGGTAAATATTGACTAGTTGAACCTGACTCATTCGATTTCCATAACCATCCTTAGTCATAAGTCAGGGCCTTTAGAGGCAGATTCCTCCCTCTCTGTCACAATCAGCAAACACTATTTAATTCACTGAAGCAGATATTTACTGCTACCCTGGTGACCTGTAACAGCTGATACAGCTTCCACAGGTAGTTAACTTCCAAATAGGCAACACTTTATAAGTACCACTTCAGTACACTAGATAACATCTTGATATCCCTAAAGAGTTGAATCCCCTTCAGAATCTGGGGTCAATGGGAATAGAGCAATAGCTTTTCCAAGGATAGTAAGACTATGAATATGCAGTATTATACTGATTATAACAATAAAATTAAGTACTTTGAAATACAGTGCAAACTTCTTTTTCTATGAACTAATAATACAACAATATCAAAATTCTACTTACACTTCTGGGGCCAGAAAGTAGTACAACCAGGTAAGGTATTTGCCTTGCATGCTACTGATCAGATGTGAAGTTGGCACCTCGTCTAATCACCAGAGTCCCGCCAGGAGTGATTCCTGAGCACATACTAAGAGTAATCCAGATGTAGGCCCTAACAAACAAATAACCCCTAACTACTCTTTAGAGGAGATAAATAAATTTTTCAGAATACAATGCCATCAAGTCTATATCCTACTGTAGAAATGAAGATACAATTTCAGGTTTAGAAAATTTATGTTTACTAAATTTACCATGTTTCTTATGTGCTTGATAACATTTTCATTTTTTAGGTTTTATTAGTAATATTTATTAAAAAGTAAATCTATATTTTGGAAAAATTTACTAAAATTTTGTATCTCCAAACTATTAATTAATAATATATATATATATAACTTAGCCATAATTTACTGAAATAATTCTATAATGAAAAATAATGTTACGAATATTTTCTGCAACCTAGTATAGCTAAGCTGGGGCAAGGCACTCATTCATCCAGCACTCAGCATTCTTCCTTGCTAAATCCAGCATTATGATATTAGATATTTATCAACAGTTACATAACTTGAAATCTTGTTTCTTATACATACTCCCAGTATCTTGATATATATAAATGTATAAATATATATGTGTGTGTGTGTGTTTGTGAATGTGTGTTTGTATTAATAGATATTTGAACTCTAAAACTCTACCCTATTACACTACCACTTAATACTCTTTCCATTTTTTTCTTTCCTTGAAATTTCTTTCCCACAAGTTTTCCAGCCATATTTATTCAAATAAAATTGTTGAAAATTATTAGTCTTAAGTATATATGAATTATAATCAGAATTTTTCTGTGATTTGGGTGACAATTTGTTGCCTGTGTGACAAAACATAAATTCCCCATGAAGTATTTGGAGCCTTAAAGCAAACATTTTTGTTTATAATTATTCTTATGAGATTATCTTCCATCGATTTCTCAGAGCAATTTTTGTTTCTCACCTCTAACTCATTCCCATGGAATAGCAGTGGTTCAACACCAGTAACAAACTAATATACTAGAGAAAGTTTCTGTAATAGATATTTTTTACACCAATAGTATTTTTACACCAATGGTGGACCAAAAAGGTAAAATATATTTTGAAGCAATAGAGTATTTTTCAGAATTTGCACTTACAAAGGCTGGTTTATAAACGAATGAAGTCATTCATTAAATCCAACCTTCAGTTTCAAAAGTTTTCATTTGATCATTTTGCTTTAAAATAACAATTAGTATGAATTAATGAAAGGTTGTTTAAGAATCTCAAATGAATCAAAAAATTGATTTCCGTACCTGCTTTTAATTATGTTCAGTTTGCATCCCTTGATCCCTTGTATATTGTAAAAATGTCTTAAACACAGAATTCAAATGATATTCTCTGAGTGAATAACAAATGATCAAATGAATGAGCTGTTTGATGACATCAGATTCCCTGAGATGGTCAGGCAAGATTTCTCAAGAAACTAATGCCCATGTCTTGCCTCTCTGGCACCTTGTCTTGCCTCTCTGACTCAATTTCTGGTGCTGTATGACCCACCAGAAATGCCAGAAACAACCCATAACTAGACAGCAAAGGACCCTGAGCAAAGCCTGATGAGACCCAATGCCAAACAAAATTAAAAGAAAAAAAAACCCAAATTTCCAGACAAAACATTGTAAATAAATATTTTGCTTCATATTTACCTCTATTAGTTTGATGATTGATAAACTATATTTCCTTGAGACTTATTTATTTTATATCATTATTTTTATATTTATTTTTAGTTTTGGAGCCATACCTGGTTGTATTTCTGGCTCTTTGCTTTTGGTCGTGCTTGGTGCACCCTATCAGGTAATAGGAATAGGACCCAGACCGTGTGCAAAGTAAGAGCCCTACCGTTGTCTAACTTATCACCTGAATACTTTCTTATTTAATAAAAAGAAATGGGAAGAAACCAATGATAGATATGTTTATAATATAGGGATTATAAAATGAGGTCTAATTTATCATATAATAGTAACATTCCCATAAGTAGACATGCGTATCCTAAATTTTAATTTGTCTTCAAAACAACTATATTAAGACACAGTAGTAGAAGAAGAGAGCTAAGGTGTTTTACTATTTCCAGCTTTAAATGAAAGGGACACTAAATTCTTAGCATTAAATCTATACTAATGTATAAACAACTTTTAAGCTGGTTATAGAAAGTCTGTTGAGATTGAATTGAGGAAATCTGCATGTATGCTTGTGCATATATGGAACTCCACATCTAAAATACTTAGCAAAAGGTATAAATGGTATATACTTCAGAGCTTATCATTCCAAGGGTATTTTTTATAGTATTAGAAATTGTACCATATCTTAATGCATGTGAACTTTCAAAATAAATTAACTGGCTTATCACCCTTAACACAGAAGCTAAACAGTTACCTGTTAGTCACCCAAAATGAACCTACACGTTAGGAAGTCCTCCCTCCAGCAGAGAAGGGTTTGGATATTTGCCTTTTTATTTCTCAAACTTTTAAAATGTATGATCTCAGCTGCCAAGCAGTAATATAAGCTTCTAAAATATCCATAAAAGAAACTTCCAGGCTCAGCTTCTCAACAGCAAATAAGTAGCCAGAACATTTTGTAAATTTTCCCTCTGAAATCACAGAGAAGAAACTCAATATACTCACCAATGACCCTTATCAAATAGCAACTTTGTGGAATGCTCTTTGCCTTCATAGTATCTCTGGAGGTTAATAACTCTAATGGGAAGGCAATGTACCATTGGCTATTATTCTTACCAGCAGTGAAAGTTGAAGAAAGATGCATCCATTAATTCTCTGCTCTCATTGCAGGATATGAGGTCCCAGTGGAACTATCTTTACTTCTCTTTGAAAATTAATTGTAGTTTTTAGTACTTATTTATAGTTGAAGTTTAGAATCCCTGCTCAAGATCTTGAATGTATCTAAAACCATCACTGTGAATGATAGGTTATTGTTTTCCTTTCTTACAGAGTTAATATCACAATGTTATTGCATAAATTCACTCTTTTGTAAATGTAAATGCGTTCTTTTGTTTAGTTATTCATTTTTGAAGAATAGACTATCAATCTTTTCTTATTCCCTAATAGGAAGGCACATTTCTTGCTGGTTTTGAATTAATATAAGCAGTATTTTGCTAAGAGGAAGAAGTGAGAGAAAGGGTTTATAGCTGTAGATGATAAATATATTAAGCTTTTTTACTTCAGATGATGAAAATTAATTACTGAATTCACATAGAAGGCATGGCTAGACCAGATTAGACACAAATAGTTTAGATTTGTGGAAATGAGAAGCCTGGATAGGCAGTTGTTGATAGTGATTTGGGTACTCAAAATGTTAGGATTGAGTTCTTAGGAATTCTGTTATCTTTATCTCAGTGTCAACATGACTGCTAACGATTTGGTCATTACCTCCAAAGCAGGAAAAAAAAAAAGGAAAAATACTAAACTACCTCTTTGCTTTGTAATTATGTTTTCTGTAGTGGTTACTAGGGATGACAGGGGATACTCAAAAGGTGTCAGGGAAACCCAGATTTCAGACTGAAAGGCACCATCACAGAGTCACATCCCCCCCCTATGCTGACTCTCTTAAAGGAATTTTCACATAACTTTCACCCCATATTTTCTTCTTTTTTTTCTCTGAGACTGTAAGGGCACTGTTTAACTGAGCACAGTATTGAATTGTACAATTTGCTTTTGAACTGAAAAGGCAATGAAAGAAAGCAACAGAAGCAAGAAAATAAGAAGACTGGAGACCAACAGGGGTGGGGCTTAGGGGCCTTAGGAACTCGGGTGATGGTATAGAGGTGTGAAGTGTATTTCACAGAGCTAAGGGCACAGAGAAGAAGCCAAGTACAAAAAGTAGACTTTAGTGTTAGGTGACATGCCCTACTGAACCTTAGCCTCCAGCTACACTTAGCTTATGGGGAGAGCTGGTCCCTGCCTTTGGGGAATCTCCAGAGCAGACACAATGGGAGTTTGGGCAGAATTGAACTGATTTTGAAAGAAGGCAGAAACCCCCTTTCCCAACCAGGGCAGGCCTACTCATGGAAAGTTACCAAGTTAGGGCCTGAGTGTCCTTTTCATCTTAAAGTAACCTTTTTGTTATCTACAAAAGGCCCAGAACAAATTCCTGTTAGAGGTTATTAGACCCCCACCCAGAATCTACTATCTGGCCTGAATTGCCTAAATTGCATTCCTGCAAGTACACATAGCCGTTGCTGACCCATGATCCCAGCGTGTATCTAGCCGCACCAAATATAGAAAGAAGTATTAAGAATAATCTGATTGGTGGGAAATGGTTACTTGATACAAAGTGATTGGCTGCCTGCGTGCAGACCTTGATGTAATATTTTAAATCTATTGGATGAATATGCGCGGCTTTTTCTGTAGCGGAGGGAACTATCTCTTAAAAGATCCTCCCTGGAAGGGTTTGGTGCTCTTAGCCACTGACCGCTTGGGGTCATGCTATGGGCCCGAGTATACTAAACTTATTAATAAAACCCTTGCTTTTGCAGAGGACCCGGTCTCTCAGAGTTTTCCTTGGTAGGTGCGGCGTTCTGAGGCTCCCAGTCAGTCACCCCATCGGGTGGCCAACTCTTTCAATTTCATAATTTTATACAACATAAATATTTTTATCAATAATCCCACAGGTCCCTGCGTGGGGCATATATATAGATATCCCAAGAGTACTTGGCCATGTTGGATCAATTATAATATAATCAATTCTCTGAGTTCAGAGACATGCCAGTACGCCTCCTGGCAAACTAACCCTGTCTCTGACTCTAAAGGTAATGCCAAAGTGAATTATTCTGATGGATTTTGGACCCTGTGGGATCCAGAGTCTGGAATCTGTTAGCTATATATTCATAGTGTAAAAGTATTAATACCATTTCCTACAAATTACATTCTGAGCTGCTTTCTGGTTCAGAGAAAGCAGACTTCCCCCACCCCCCACCCCCACCCCACTGCAAGGGAGATTTTGCCTCTGGAAATCAGCTTTGGCTTTTGTGAAGCTTGAGCCTAAGGCTTGCCTAAAGATCTGCATTTCAAAAGAATAATTTACCTGGCTACATCTCTAGATAGCCCAACCCAAGGTGGGTTGTGCTGAAAGATTTTGGCGGGTTTCAGTCTTTAAAAGAAGCTAGTATGAGAAGAAGGGCTTTTTGCCATTTTGGCTTCCCTTGGCTGTTTCCTCTCCTGCGTCCTCTCCATTCTCTGTTGGGCTTCAACACGGGTGGCAGCCACATTGGCCTACACCGTGGCGGTGTCGGAGTTTTTTCCTATTGTTGATTTGTATGCCTGAACCTGTGTTAAGTAAAGCATTTTGAAATTTCACCTTACATCGGCTGCCGATCCCCTGGGGCAGAATGGCATCCCTGACCCTGCTCCTGGATTTTGTGCAGGGCACCACAGCATTTAAAACAAACATGTCTGGTAAGCAGGCTGGTATGTGGGAGAGAATCTGGGGACAGTGATGGGGGGAAAGTTGACACTGGTGGTGGGATTGGTACTGGTGTATTGTTTGCCTGAAACTCTACTCTAAATAACTTCTCAAATCATGGTACCACAATTAAAACAAATGTAAATATAAATAAATTTCTTTTTTTATATTTATATTTATATCTTGGGTTGGGCTATCTAGAGATGTAGCCAGGTAAATGACCCTTTTGAAATGCAGATCTTTAGGTGAGCCTTAGGATCAAGCTTCACAAAAGCCAGAGCTGATTTCCAGAGGCAAAATCTCCCTAGCAGAGAGGGGAGGGGGGCTGCTTTCTCTGAACCAGAAAGCAGTATTTTAGCAAAAATTGAACATGTATTAAGTAACTTCAAGTGTCTTCCAAACTCATTATTATTAAAAGGATAACTTAGAGCAGATTTCTACTATGACTAATCTAAAAAAGAATCATAGCCAAAATTTAGCAAGCATTATCTCTATGTAGCTGTGTTAAAAGGTCAAAGTTCACTTTAGATGATTCTCAGCCAATGGGACTGAGCTCGGGCTAGACATTTCCAGGTTAGCAAAGCTATAGCTAGCTGCTCCCAGGAAAATTTCAGCTTCCATTAAAAAACTAGCTTTGTCCAGTCTAAGGATCTGCTAAGCCACAGCAAGCACCTATCCCCATACTATCTCTCTCCTGCCCCTTTCCCAATCATCCTGGTCCTAATGAGATTGTGTAGTTTTTAAAAAGATATCTCTTGGAGCTTCCTCTATTTAACTAAGTTTGTGGTTCTTGTATGATCGTTCATATGCCTTTTTATTTAGATTCCAAAGGTAAACAACTTATAATATCAATTTCCAAGGTTCTGAATATATGGTATCTAATTAATCAGTCGTGTTTATGATAAAACAAACTGACAGAGGAGGAAACATCTGCAGAGCTATGTTGAAATATGTAAGATATGTAGCTTCTAATTCAGTTCTAGTCTTTCAATGTGCATGTAATATTCTTTTTATGGTCACCAAATAAATATCTGTTAGCTTCATGAAAATTACATTTTTGTTGTGGTGTTTTAAACAAAAAATTCAATGTTTGCTGTGTTAATTTTTAGCAAAATAATTTTAAAGAAAGCATGCTTCAATCTGTCTAATTCAAATTTTGAAAATTTAGGTAAGAAGGCCTGAAACAAGCAGGTCCAGCCTTCATTGCAGAGGACCTGGATTCAATTCCTAACTTCTCACATGGTCCCCCTATTCCTGCCTGCAGTGATTCAGGAAGAAACCCTGGAAATAAGCCTCAGAACGGCTGGGTGTGGCCCAAGACCAACACCAACCAAAATTTCTCAAAATGAAATTAAATTTAGGTGACCAATCAATCCCAGTCAATATGACCTGTTACATATATTATTATTTGTTTTTATCTTTTAAGTGAATTGAGACTTAAGATGATTAGGAATTGTTTTCATATTTATTAACACAACTTGTGCCAAAAACTGAATTTTATTACCTATGTTGGTTTCTTTCTTTGCTTTTATTTTTTTCTTTCTGTTTTGTTTTATTTATATGAATCATAAAGAACAAATTTATTACAGATGACCATTTGTTGAGATTTTCTGTGTTGAGATTTTCTCTTTAACTTTATTCAGTTAAGAATTACCATAACTTCATATATTTATAACAATATTATAGTGTCTCTTTTAATTTGAGATATTATATTTAATAATAAATTGATACTTTACTGAGTGTTTTTAAGGAGCTTATTATGTATGCTAAAAGCGGCAATGTGATTTTTTTTACATTGAGATCCAATTTAAATATATTACATTCTAATCTGTGGAATCTGAACACAGGCATGTTAAACCCAAAAGGAGAAATTTTTAGATAGTTTGTTCAATACATACCACTCCAAGGTCACATTATTTGTCTTGTCTTTTTACTACAAAATATAATTGCAGATAGATTTTCTCTTTCCCTGAATATGAATGAACATGGAAATAGAGATCATATTTATTTAAAAAATATTTATTGAGGCATTGTGAATGTGTTTTTAGGATCGTGGCCAGATTTTACTTGAAATTTTTTTTTTATTCAATGATGTAATCCTGCATTTATTAAACCTGATGTTTATATGTTCTGAGAGATCCTATCTTCATTTTTATTTGTTTCTAGGAATTGTTTTTATTTTTTTCTTTGATTTCCCCCATTTAACTGATAGTTTTTCAATAGCATATTGTTTAGTTTGTATGAAAATTCAAATTCACAGGTATTTGAACTCTGGAGAGGGAGAGCACTTAAGAGTCTTTTAGCAATAGAATAGATCTTCCAGTTCCTCACTTAAGGCTATTGTTTCCTTTTGATTGTACTGATCTATTCATAGTGAGACTTGGGTGTTGAAGGGGTGTCTCCTACAGTTATTATGTTGATATTGTTATCTCTCAATAGGTCTTGAGAAGCTACCTTAGTTTACTGAAATTTAATTTGTTTGATGCAAGTTTGACTGTTCCTGTCTTTGTAAGCTAATATATTCTGGCATGTTTTCTAATTTTTCATTCTGAAACTTTGCTATCAAAGCTCAAAAATGAGTATCCTCTTGGTATCAGAATGTTGGGTTTTTTTTCTGCCTTACCCATCTGGCCAGTCTGTGTCATTCAATAATAGTGTTCATATCATTTATGTTTAGTGAAATTATTACTAAAACTTTCATTGTCATCCTTTCATATGGGTTTTGGTTATTTTTCCAGTTTGACTTTACTTCTTGGTCTTCTCTGATTTTCTCCCCTGGTTCTTTAGTATATGCCTTTTGTATAATAATTTGGCTCTTTTTACCTATTATTTATTTCTTCTTAGTAACTTGTGTTGAGTTTAACCTAAAAATTTATACCCAAAGTTTTAAACCCCTAAGTCATTTTAAATTTAAAACAATTAAGTTGAGTTTGAGACCACATTTTCAAATACTTTTTAAACACTTATTAATTGATTAGGTTTTATTTATCCTTTATAAGAGACTATTTCTTTATCTCAGGGACTAGTGCAGTAGTCATAAATTTCCTTCACTGCTGTTTGTCTGAAAATATGTTTATTACCCCTTCAAGTCATAGTAATTACCTTGCTGGATAGAACCTTCTTAGGTGGATGTCTGTTTCACTCAACACTTTGGACATATATATAACTATTCCCTTCAGGCTTATATCATTCCAGTTTTTATAACTGCCTTGAGCTTTACGGAGTTCCTTTATGATCCTGTGCTTTCCTCTTAGGGTTATAAGAGTCTATCTCATCTTCTTTCTGTCATTTTAATCACAGTGGTTTTAGTCTGCCTCTGTTCTGACTTATTTTGCTGTTTATTTATTGGGTTTTTTTTGCTTCAGATGTTTATTCTGCTTTTAATTATGTTTTTTGTGTATGTGTGTGCATTTTGTTAGGAATTTTGTTCATTAGCTTCTGAATATTGCTACATTTTCCTTCCTTAGATCAGGGGGCAGTTCTTGATTAATTTAAAAAAAAATAGTTGTTTCCTTTCTCTTTCATTCCCTCATTCTGGATTTCCTATGATGTTAATGTTCCATTAATTATTATTCACTAATTTGTCTTTAAAAATCCTTAGTATTTTTGTTTTATTTTTGTGGCATTTCTACATTATCCTAAAGATCACTACTTTTGTCTTTGACTACATTCATTCTGCTATTGACAAGCTATGTTATTATTTAGATCAATGATTTATTTATTTTTTGTTGTTTATTTGTTTGTTACATGGACCAAAAATGTGCCAAGAGTTCAGTCATGTCTTTGTGCTCAGGAATCACTCCTAGGAGTTTCTTGAGTGGCATATTTGGTGCCAGGAATCATATTTGATGACAAGAATCAGTAATGTGCATTCACTTCTGTATTGTCTCATTCACTCAATTTCTCTATGAGTTCTTCCCATACTTTCTTTGGCCTTGTCAAAGTTTCCTGTTAGTTTCCTCACTTTATTGAGCATCATCAGATTTTTTCCTTTGATGTTTCAACTGGGCATAGAAAATAATAAATACTGCAGATGTTTATTTTTTCTTCATTCCATTGGTGTTATTCTTAGGACTTAGAGACATATTTCTGAGTGTAGATTGCTGTTTTGAGTGGGTTTCCTTTCAATGGGTATTTCCCTCTCTTCATTATGCTTGTGAAAGGTCTTGGCCCTTGCTAATTAGGACTTTGACATACTTATGCTAGTCATTGTTTCTGAGAGGTTCCTGATAAAGTGATTATTTTAAGATTTTTGCCATAACCACTATCTGTCCAAATTCGCGCTACCTATTTGAATGCAAGGTGACCTCCCAATGAAAAACCAGCAGGTCAGTTCTACTGTTCAAGAAGGGAGACATTCACGACATTGGCAACTATCACCCCATCTGCCTGTTGTCCATCATCTACAAGCCGTTTACATGAGTCATCCTGAACAGGATTGGCAGAACACTAGATGAAGGACAACCATGCGAGCAAGTTGGCTTCCGGAAAGGATTCAGCACAATCGACCATATCCACACAGTAACCAAGCTCATTGAGGTTTGTAGGGAGTACAAGATGCCGCTCTGTCTCACGTTCATTGATTTACAGAAAGCCTTTGATTCTGTAGAGGCTGAAGCAGTCATCAGAGCCCTAGCCAAACAGGGCGTTCAAACCCAATACATCAAGATCTTTGGTGAGCTGTATTACGGGTTCACCACCAGGATCTCACCGTTCTACAAAAGAAGTGATCATTGATGTCAAAAGAGGAGTTTGACAGGGTGATACCCTTTCACCAAAACTCTTCAGCGCCACACTCGAGAACATCATGCGACAGTTAGAATGGGAAGGAATGGGAGTGAAGATAGATGGTCGGCAACTACTCCACCTCCACTTCGCTGATGACATTGTTCTAATAAAAACAATCATTAGCCAAGCGGCACAAATGCTGCCTGACTTTGACTGAGAATTGTGGAAAGATAGGTCTACAGCTGAATCTAAAGAAAACTATGTTTATGAAAAATGAACTAGTTCGAGGCTCTATTCACTCTCAATGGAACAAACATCTCTGAATGCAGCACTTATGTGTACCTAGGTCGAGAAGTCAACATGATGAATGACCTAAAACCTGAGCTGCGCAGGAGGAAGAGAGTGGCATGGAATGCCTTCAAAGGCATTGAAGAAATAGCTAAAAAGGACAAAGAACCTCTGGCTCCGGGCACATCTCTTTGACTCCACCATTCTCCCTGCTTTAACATATGCCTCCAGAGACCTGGGCCCTATGAAAGCAGGATGAGAATGCTATTCGGTGTCCCAGAGAGGAATCAAAAGAGCTATGCTTGGAACATCACGCCTCACTCAAGTGAGAGAAGGAATCAGAGTTCTGACCTCTGTCGCTATTCCAGTATCAGGGATGCTGTCTCATTTGCCAAGGCATCAAAAATCAGATGGGCTGGACATGTAATGTGATTTGGAGACGATCGCTGGACTAGAGCCATTACCGACTGGATCCCAAAGGGATGTCAAAAGATCACGTGGCCTCCCTCCTACAAGATGGTCAGACTTCCTTGTCAAGACCCTGAAGGAACAGTTCGAGGCTCTTCATATTCCTGAGTCAACCAGATGCCATTGGGCTACACTGGCATGTGATAGAGTCCAATGGAAATGTTACTGGTGCCAGCTCGAGCAAATCAATGAATAATGGGATTTAAGTGATCAAGTGATCACAACCACATCCATGAGGTTTATACTAAGATATTAATGAAAAATCCAAAGTGAGGACATATTATTAGTTTTATTAGAATCCCTGAGAAAGAAAAAAAAATAATTTGTAGGTAGTAACCTCTTATGACTCAGCTTATTCATTGGTAAATGGAGAAATTAATAGTATTCAATTTAGAGACAAATGCAAGCAACTTATCAGCTATGAGAGTTACATATAGTTGTACTTAACATTATATTCATGGTATTCTCTGATTTTAACTCATTATTATATTTTAATAAATGTTCCAGAATTCATAATATTATGTTGTAGCACATGATTATATCATTTAGAAAATTTGATTTCTATTTCCAGGGTACTTCATTGTTCACATTACAATCTTAAAAGAGCCATTGCTTTCCTCTGTCACTAGGAATGCTGGACATTGAAAATTGTGTGTGTTAGGACATACATATAAGAAAAATGGAGAAAAACCAATCCTGCCATGCATCCTGAATGGCCTCTTGAGCTCTGCTTAGAGACCCCAAGCACCACTGGGACAACCTCCAAGAAATACACCAACACACAAACCCTGCTTATAGTACAATTCAATAATGTAAAATACTAAGTGTTTAAATGCCATTGTAAATGTGAACACCTAAAAATTAATGGTGGGAACTATGATGACTGTAAAAGTTTCTTCAAAGAGGGTAAAAAGATTAATTCAACTTCTGAAACCATCAGTCTCTCAACAGTCATAAACTTTAGTTTATAAAATAATTAACAGGGATGCTTAACAGAAGCAGATTCCCTATTCTGGTGATTGTACTTGAGGTGAACACAAAGGAAATTGTAAGGTTTATGCTCTTTTATGTGGGTCCATCTAGATAATTAAGGCTATCACTAGGTCTTTTAGTGCTTAATGAATCATAAAAGTTAACATTTATGAACCCCTAGTAACCACAAAAGGTTTATCTTGAGGATGAGGTGTATTTTATATCACCATAGTGGGTGCATTAAGGGTCTTATTTTTAAAATAATTAACTAATTGACTTTTTATTTATTTGCTTGTTAATATTTGGAGACAAAATAAGTCACGTTCTATTCTGTCCAAATTGTTGATGAAAAAAAAGTAGGTTGGAATGCAATATGCCCGTTGTATGAGAGGTGTGAACAAATAGAATAATGATAATATCATTTTATTACCTTTAGTCAGTCACTTTTGAACTATTCCATCCTCCTGAATTCTCAGAATAAAATTTCCTAAATATATTCTATTTTTATTTTTTTTATTATTATTATTTTATTTTGCTTTTTAGGTCACACCCGGCTATACTCAGGGTTTACCCCGGTTCTTTGCTCAGGAACTACTCCTGGTGGTGCTTGGTGGACCATATGGGATGCCGGGATTGAACCCAGGTTAGCTGCGTGCAAGGCAAATGCCCTACCTGCTGTGCTATCGCTCTGGCCTCTTTATATTTAATTGTTACTGTCAGTGGTGTTGTCATACCAGTTTCAGATATAAATCAAATACAGCCATCACGTAATTATTTCCATACAAATATTACTAATGTTTTATTTTATGAGAATTTATATTTTACCAATATTACATAATATAAAATATAACCACATACATGATTGCAAATGTAAATCATTAAAGATTGTTTGGGGGCCTGAAAGATAGTAGAGTGGGTAAGGCGCTTGTCATGTTCCTGGTCTACCTAGGTTCAGTCCCTAACAAAGCAAATGGTCTCCTGAACACCATGGGAAGTTATTCCTGAGTAATTCCTGATCACTGCTAATTGCAGTCTCAAAAAAAAAAAGCACAGCAACAAAAATGATTGCTTTCACTCAATTTTTTCTTCAGTTTCCCATAAACATAAACAGAAATGAAACAAATACAACCACATATATTTTTTATTTTCTGCTACATGTTCTCAGAAGCAGAAGGCTAATATTTTAATTCACTATATAAAAGATGCATAGAGAAATATTCCAAGATAATGAATGCAGACTGCTTTTTGAGGAATGCCCATACTGTTCTTCAAAAGACTGGACCAGTTGGCATTCCCACCAATAATGAAAGAGAGTCCCATTCTTGCTGCATCCATGCCAGCACTGGTTGTTGTTCTTTTGTAAGTGTCCCTGTCTCTGTGGCGTGAGTTGATATATCATTGTTGTTTTGATTCACATGTCCTTCATAATCAGCAATGTAGAGCATTTTCTTATGTGTATTTTGGCCATTTGTATTTCTTCCTTGAGAAAATTTCTGTTCATTTCTTCTCCCCATATTTTTGGTGGAGTTGGATTTTTTTTCTTGTAAAGTTCTACCAATGCCTTATATATCTTGGATATTAACCACTTATCACATGGGTATTGGGTAAATTTTTTTTTGTACAATCTGTGGACTGTCTTAGTAACTTGAACTTCTCTGGCTGCATGAAGATTCAGAGCTTATCTTGAGTCAAAACACAGCTGTTCCAACCTTGCTTAAAACTTTGTAACAGAGCAGGACTTACTTTAAAGTCTTAAAATTGGACTGGAGCAATAGCACAGTGTGTAGGACATTTGCCTTGCATGTGGCCAACCCAGTTTGATCCCTGGCATCCCATTTGGTCCCCTAAGTTCTGCCAGAAGTAATTCCTGAGTGTGGAGCCAGGAGTAACCACTGAGCTTTGCTGGGTGTGACCCAAACGCAAAATAAATAAATAAAATAAATAGATAGATAGATAGATAGATAAAGAAGTAAATAAATAAAATTAATAAATGAAAAATAAAGTCTTAAAATTAAAATAAAACATTAGTTGTTCCATTTTGAAGCCAGGATAATCTCTTTTCTTGGTTTTATCCAGTCCCAAGTAGGGAAACTCTTTTGAGACTGTGAGGAATTAGAAGCTATCTAAAGACTACAGAGGTTTATAGTTAGGAAATATGGAAGAAACTCAGGACAAAATAATTGAGAATTCCTTAACTCACAAATGCACCACACGGACTTTCTTCTGTGTCTGTACAAAAAAAAAATCCCTAAACATAAGCTTATGCACCAAGCTGATAAGAAAAGGGACAAACAATTCCTCATTCACTTGCATTACTTGTCTTCCTGTTCATCATCAATTTGCTCAAGCAGGCACCAGTAACATCTCCATATGTACTGTCACAGGCTAGTAGAGCCCAAGGGCATCTGCTTGCTCCAGGAACATAAAGGCTTTCAAACCATTCCATCAGGTCATAGGAATGAGGTCTATAATTGTTACTAGTATTTGGCATGTCAAATACAACACGGGTAGCTTGCCAAGCTCTGCCGTGTGGGTGGGATACTACCCTGAATTCTTCATTGGCTATAAAAAAACCTGGGGCTAGAAACTATGGTGTGATCCAACAACTTGCACTGTTGGAGAGATGGGTGCTGGAACAGTGTGTGACTGAAACCAAATTATGGACAGTCTTCTAACTATATGGCCCAGTGACTCAATAAAATATTTTTTTAAAATCCAGACTGATTGTATGAGCAGAGTCATACTGTCACGAGTGACAAATTTCACATTTGTGGGA
Organism: Cryptotis parvus; assembly: GCA_021461705.1. Classification (NCBI taxonomy): domain Eukaryota; kingdom Metazoa; phylum Chordata; class Mammalia; order Eulipotyphla; family Soricidae; genus Cryptotis; species Cryptotis parvus. The sequence continues at coordinate 68,343 of JAJIBD010007909.1, read as the reverse complement.
CACAAAAATATAGAAAGAAAAAAAAGAGACTAATATGGAAGGGCAGTAGAAACAAGAGTCAAGTGGACTGGTCCATAGTTGGATACTTACCACAAAAGTGCTGGTGGGGGAGGGCATTTGGTAAAGAAAACAGACCACTAAACACAACTAGTTAGAAATGGTCACTCTGCATGAGAAATGTGTGCTGAAAATTAATAAAGGAATGAATTTGATAACCTCCTAGTATCTGTATTGTAAACCATAATGCCCAACAGGGTATGGGAGAGATGGAAACAAAGAGAGAGAGAAAGAGAGAGAGGCAGGCTGTGATGGGAGGTGGCAGAAAGGCATCTGTGGATATTGGTGGTTGGCAATGTGCCCGATGGAAAGATAAGTGTTGGAACATAGTATGATTGAACTGAAAAAATGAACAGCTCTGTAACTATGCATCTCATGGTGACTTAATTTTAAAAGATGCATATCAAAATTAAGTTTTATCCTTTATATATATGTATATATATAACTTTAATGATTAATTTTCTGTTAAAACTTCAAAATTAGATCACTATTTGATAACTATTTATTTTACTGATAAATAATTATAAATATTTCTGTGCCTATGCTTGGTAAAATAATGGTTTCCAGCTATCCATGACCTGATGCCAAAACTTCTAATGACAAAATAAGTATATGACAAAATTAAATAAGTATATGACAAAATTAAATTTGAAAATGTTATTAAGCTTTCTGAGATATATAATTACTTATCCATTAGGCACATGAATAGAATTTAATTACCACTTTCTTATGAAAGAGGCAAGAAATTTGAATTGAAATATTGAAATACATTTCCCAATTGACTAGAAGATGGAGAAAACCAATGAATCAAGAAATGCAGGCAGCCTTTAAAAGCTGGAAAAGGCTGAGAAATGGATACTTCTCTACAGGCTCCAGAAGCTGCAGTGCTCCAGTCAATAACTTGACCTTTTAAAGTAAAACCCATTTGAACCTCCAGTCCTAAAATCCGTGAGACAATAAAGTTGTGTTATTTGAAGATTTAAGTTTTAGAAATTTATTATCTATGTGAAGCAATATTTTTATTTTCTTTTGTGTAGAAATTATCGCTTTATAATTTTTCCTAGTTTTGTTAGATCCTGTGATTTGCAATAATATTAAGAGGATATTTCAGGTGTTTTTACAACACCAAAAGTAGATGTACTATTTGGCCCTAGCCCTTTCTATTGGTTGGTGTCCTCATCTCCTTATGCTGATATTTAGACTCATGTCTTATGTGTGTAATTTTTCTGAAAGATAAAAAGTTGGTAGTTTAAGCAGAAATACCTATGTCCTAGGTTGCATATTCTTAACCCTATAACACAATTCTATAGGCTATAAATGACTTGAAGGGAAGAAAGCCCAGCACCCACTAAAGTGTGATCACTCAACAGTTCAAATTATAGATGAGTTGCCCATGTGCTAAACTAGACTTCATCTGAAAGAACTCTTGCAGAAGTTTTTAGCCTTTTCTATCCAACTTCTTTCATTCTTTGTTCTCTTGAGACCCTATTCCCAATAAATTACTAACATGTACTTACATATCCCAAGCTCTGCTTCAGGGGAACCACCTGAAACTAATACAAATTACCATTTTTTAAAGATATTAATGCATTTCTACTGAGTTTTTACCTTTATTCTTAAAGAAAACAGTAATTTGAGATAAACTGGATGCTTCCAATAGTATTACTAAATTCAGTCAAGCCTAAATATATATGATAAGTGACTCATTTATTTTCTGTTATTTCTACTAGAGAATTATTTTCTAAATTAAACTACCAGTATGATGTTTACTTAGACCACTATTTATTCAATTACTTTGTATACCTGAATGTAAAAACTTTTTTCATCAACATTAATAAAATTCACATATTGAATACACCTAAAGACTATGATTGCATGCAGTTTTCTTTAGTCAATTGAGACTTGTAAAAGCTCCTTGGAATATGCTTATCTTCTACTGGGCCAAACTACTTTTAGAGAACAGAAAGTTAACATACATATGAGACTTTAGCAGTCTCTTTTTAAGTATTTGCTATGACCGTTTGTAGGTGGGGCATGACCAATAGTGCTAAAATTCAACAGAATCACTTCGGAAAGGACCTGACAAATGCAAGAAATTTGCTGTATAACTTCAACTATATCCTAGACCTAGATAATGCATTTTAATTTACTTTAAATAACATAGCATTATGTTATTTATAATGTTATAAATGTTATATAACATATTATATATAATATATGACATATAATTATATATAATACAATATATATAATGTTATGCCATAATGCTACTGGTGCTTGCTCAAGCAAATCAGTGAATAACGGGATGTCAAGTAAAGTGATCAAGTGAACATAGCATTGTAATAACATACATCTTAGTTTTCCAGAATTTATATTCAAACAAATCACTTTAGTATTAATGGAAAAATGAAACTTTGTACTCAAATAAACAAAAATGTAACTTAGTGTGCACTTTTCTTGTGTAAAGCCAATAAATACACTTCAAAAAGTGATGATTTTTTGAAGTCCTGCAGCATAACTAAAAAATATAAATACTTTAGCATATGTGTTAGCATCTTTCAAAAAATTAAGACAATGTATATTTTTGAAGAAAAATTGTTCAAAATAAAATGTGGACTAAATGTTAAGACTAAAAGTATATAATGTTTTCACCTACACTGTATTGATCACCATAGTTTTATAATCATGTATCACTTGTCTTCCCGTTGTTCATTGATTTGCTTGAGCAGGCACCAGTAACATCTCCATACGTCCTGTCACATGTTAGTGTAGCCCAAGTGCATCTGCTTGCTGCAGGAACAAGAAGAGCCTCAAACTATTTCTTCAAGTCATGGGAATGAGGTCAATAATTGTTACTGGTTTTTGGCATATCAAATATGATAGGGTAGCTTGACAGGTTAATATAAACTAATATTTGGGAAAGAAAATCCTTCCATCCTAATTTTTCTCCACAATTGTTTTATTTAGCTGCTAGGGTTTGGGTATTGTTCTACATAAATTTTAGCATTATAGCGAACTCAGACAATAGAGCACAAAGCGCTAAAATTACCATGGGTACTTTCATAGGGATGTATTAAATCTGTGTTGTGTTTTGGGAAAAATGGACATTTTGACAATATGAATCCTCTTAGTCCAGGCAAACATTTCTTTTTTATTTTCATTTCATTGAAAATTTTCACTTTCTTTTGTCTTTTTCTCCTTTAATAGTGACTTGTACTTTTTTAAAATATATTTTTATACCACCCTGAGACAAACATTTACAAAAAATGTTCATGTTTGGGTTTCGCCATACAGTGTTCCAACTTGTACTTTTGTGTATATCTTTCATCTCTTTTCTTGATTCTCCAGTATTGCATTATTAAGACACAATTATGAATGGGTTTTTGTTATAGTTGTTCTTCTTTTTTAATTTTATTCTCTTTTAATTCATAGTGTGCATGTAGATATTTTATGGAATTTTACATGTTATTTTTTAGCCTGCAACCTAACTAACTCATTGTATAATTTGAACTTTATTAGAAGCAGTTTTGGGTTTTCTAGGTACAATATAATGTCATCTGAAAATAGAGATAGTTTGATCTCCTTTTTCCTAGTCTGTATCTCTTTACTAACTCACCTTACAGAAGTCCATTAAAAATTGATGAAAGATATCAATATCATACGTCAATTTATATATTACATGAAACGTAGGGAATACCCAATCCTGACATTGAATCTGAAGTGTCTTCAATGGAGCAATGCCACTAGCTAAACAAACTAATGAAAAGTATGAATAAATGGAACTCTATCATATAGTAGAAAATTGTTTCTGCACTGCAAATGGAATGATGGCTAAAGTAAAAAGAAAACACCTACATTGATTGGGGAAAAAATATTTAACCAATGGTTATCTGACAGAAGGCTGATATCCAAGATAGACAAAGCATATGTAAACTTCGCAAAAAAAAAAAATGGAAAATGTCCATAAAAATTGCGAGAAGAGTAAACAATTCCTTAAAGACTTGCAGGCGGCAAGTCTCTCTTTTAATTCATAGTTTACATGTAGATATTTTATGGAATTTTACATGTTGTTTTGTAGCCTGCAACCTAACTAACTTATTGTATAATTTGAACTTTATTAGAAGCAGTTTGGGGGTTTTCTAGGTACACTATAATGTCATCTGAAAATAGTGATAGTTTGATCTCCTTTTCCTAGTCTGTATCTCTTTACTAGCTCACCTTGGTACCTGTGAAACATTTCTTCATCATCGGTTTAATGTAAATCAGAACAAAATGAGATATTGTCTTGCACTAGTGAGATAACACACACACACACATGAACAAAAACAGTAAGTGCTTATTCGAATGTAAGGTAAAAGGAATCCTTATTGTTAACAAGTCCAACCTCTGCAGAAAACAATATGGACACTTCTCAAAAACCTAAGATGGAGTGTCCATGACACAGCAATTCCATTTCTTGCATCCACCTCAGGAGCCAAAACAATAAAAACTATTTAAAAAATATAATTGTTCTTATGTTCATTGAAACTATTCATAATACCCAGGACTGGGAATGACTAAAGTACCCAAGAACAAAGATTGGATAAAGAAAATGTGGTTAATATACATATATTGTAATACTGTTCTAACAGTAAGAAAAATCATGTAATGTGCTGTTATATGGATGGAGTTAGAGGGCATTACACAGTCAAGGGAAGTGGAAAGGAGAAGAACACATACAGTTATACATTATCTGTTACAGGTGATACATTAAAGAAAACATAAAAAGGGGGAAATAAAAGTTAAAAGGCATTAGAACTGGGGAATTGGACAGCATAAAAGCTTATTAGTGGAGGGCTGGAGCGATAGCCCAGTGGGTAGGGCGTTTGCCTTGCATGCAGCCAGCCCATGCCAGCCCGGGTTAGATTCCCGGCATCCCATAATCCCATATGGTCCCCAAGCACCGCCAGGAGTGATTCCTGAGTGCAGAGCCAGGAGTAACCCTTGAGCATTGCCGGGTGTGACCCAAAAGCAAAAAAAAAAAAAAAAAGCTTACTGGTGGAGAGCAGTGGTTGATGGGCCAGGGACTTGCTTGGAAGAGGGAGTAGGCACTTGGTGAGCAGGAGGAGAATGATGTATGCAGGAAACTGTCACTAAAAGTACTGTGAATCAGAGTACATTGATAAAAATGGGGTTGGGGGGGGAAACTAGCATTTAGATCAAAATAAACCATAAAAATAGAGAAAATACTTTATTATCCCAAACAAATAAAGATTTAAATAAAATATTTTACTCTTTACCTTTATTTTAGTTCACTTTTTACTTTAAGCTAAGCACAAATTGCATAAGCATATGATGTCATAAATATATATTAACACATTTTTGTCATATTTGTACTAAACATACAAGCAATATGATGGGATTTTGGTTTTTTGGGGGCTACATGGGAAGATGTTTAAGATTTAATCCTGGTTCTGTGCTCAGGAATCATCCCTGGAGTGTTTGGGGATGATGCCAAAACCCAAACTCTGGTTGAGATGTATAAGTCAAGCAACTTATCTGCTGGACTATTGTGCTAACCTCAACAATAAGAGTATTAATGATTCGATTATGTTTTTCATGTCATTCTTTTCCAATTTCTTTTCTTTTATTTATTGCCAGGTTTTTCTACATGTTTCACTCTTCTGAAGCACAAAATGAAGAAACTTATCATCTCAGAGATAAAATGTTTTCCAGATTTCGTATTGTCTTTCTGGGGAAAAATGTTCATTAATAATTACTTTAGAAATTTAAGTGTATTTTAAAATACAGTAAACTTATATACAGAAATGTTTCAATTACTTGACCAAGAGGTAGCTTTCAAGAACCACTGCCTAATAAATATGGAATTTTTTGGCTTAATAGTACTAGCATATGTTCGCCCACCCTGTTTTTTCTGATTCCTTCCAGAAATAATTTATATTTTTATTCATATCTATTAAGATTTGAATTAATTTGAATTATTTATTCAGATTTATTGAATCTGAATGAGGGAAAGGAGGGAAGGCGGGTTCTAGCCCTGGCCCACTACCCCAGCAGAGCCTCACAACAAGCCAGATCAACAGATGAACCCCCACTCCATGAGGGGCCGCCATGTTTCACATCCAGACTTCCCCCTTGTCAGAACTCCACCCAGCAGACCAGCCTATCACAGGTTACGTGGCTGCAAGCACTGTTCATCAATAAATGCTGGATTTATTTTTTTTGTTTGTTTTTTTTAATATTTTATTATACCACCGTGAAATGTACAATCACAAAGATGCGCATAAGATGTACATATTTGGGTTTCAGTCATACAGTTTTCTAGCACCCATCCCTCCACTAGTGCCCATTTCCCAACACCAATGTCCCCTATTCCCTCTCCCTCCCCAAGCCTGCCTCTATGGCAGGTTCTTTTATTTCTCTTTCTCTCTCTGTCTCTCTCTGTCTCTCTCTTTCTCTTTTCCTTCCCTTCCTCTTTGTGGATTACAATACATACATTAAGAGATTGTCTTGTGTATCTTTTGCCTGTATTTAATGGTCAGTTCTAGGTTGGTATTAGCACTTTCGATAATTATTAGCACATTGTTCCATTCTCTGTCTTACCTAGCCTCTGACTCCCACACATTTGTGATAATTTCCAACTTTGACAACACCTCCTGATCTGTGTTTCACCTGACCTTAGATATTGGTATCATAATATGTACATATATATTTATGTCATGCAAATAAGTGGAGTCAATCTATATCTGTCTCTCTAACTTCTGGCTAATTTCACTCAACAAGATCCTCTCCATGTCCATCCATTTACAGACAAAGTTCATAACTTCATTTTTCTTTTTTTAATTTATTCTTTTTTTTAAGCATTTTATTATACCACCTTGAGATATACAAATAAAAGATATACAATTAAAAGTTCATATTTGGGTTTTGCTCATACAGTGTTCTAGCACCCGTCCCTCCACCAGTGCCCATCTCCCCACCACCAACGTCCCCGGTTCCCTCCCCCTTCCCCTCCCCCCCCCCCAGCTCCCTCCATGGCAGGTTCTTTATTTCTTTCCCTTTCTCTCTCTTTCTTCTTTTCCTTCCCTCCAGACTATGGATTACAGAACATACATTAAGAGGTTGTCATGTGTATCCTTTTGCCTCTATTTAATGCTCAGTTCTAGGTTGGAAATGCTGGATTTAGAGATGAGTATGCTACCCGCACGGCAGAGCCTGGCAAGCTACCCGTGTTGTATTTGATATGCCAAATACCAGTAACAATTATAGACCTCATTTCCATGACCTGATGGAATGGTTTGAGGCTCTTTATATCCTGGAGCAACAGGTGCCCTTGGGCTATACTAGCATGAGACAGGACATATGGAGATGTTGCTGGTGCCCCGCTCGAGCAAATCGATGATGAACAGGAAGACAGTCACAGTGACAGTATCACTTACAGTGACCATGTTTATACAGTTTGCCTATACATTTGGAATGTTAATGAGATCATTGAAGCAAGTAGTGAGGTAAGATGTTTACATAAAATTTTTCTTTTCCTCAAGTAGTCATTTTCAATGATGGCTTTCTTGTTTCTATGTACTTAAGCACAATTTGATTTGTATGTACTTAAGTACTTTTTATTGTTTTTTTCCTCAGAAATCAATTATACTTATAGCTTCAATTAATTTCTTTGTCTTCTTAAGAAAAAACACTTTCTTTTGTATTATAAAAATAAGTGAGTTTAGGTCTGGAGCCATATTACTCTTTCCTTGCACACAGCTAACCATGGTTCAATTCCCAGCACCACCAAGTTCCCCAAGTGTCTCCAGGAGAGTCCCTGAGCACAGAGCCAGGATAAGTCCAGAACACTACTGGGTGTGGCTAAAAAAGCAATTAAAATTATAGTAAAATAAAATTATTTTAGTTACAAATTATTCCATGCTCCATGACTTGCATTTTCATCCTCCCAAGTATGTTGCTCTATTTAGTTCAGTGATGCCACTCAGGACATGCATTTTGCCTCTAGGTTTATACTTTTCTCTACTAGCTGTTAATATGGAGCTTGGATTATTTTAGAATAGGAGGCATAGAAAACAAATCTATGATGCGGGAGGAATACAGTGGATAATTCGTTTTCCTTGCATGTGGGTGACTGACGTTGGATCAGGAGATATCGCTGAGCTCAGAAACAAGAGGAAGTCCTAAACACAGCTGCTATGGCCCAACAATTACCACCATCACCACAGAAAAGTATTCAAAATATTACTGTAAGTGTATGATTTATTTTCTTTAACTTGGCAAGTTCAATAATCACATCTACGGGGTATGTTCATATGAGCAAATTAGGACTATTGGGTATGTTCATATGAGCAAATTAGAATTAGTGTATCAGACTACACTCCTGAGGACCTTTTGCTCTCAAACAATTTTATTGCAGCTAAGTTAAAGAGTGGATTTGACTAAAAATATATTCACATACATTTATGGTGTTAAGGGTAGAGCTAAATATTCAAAACCACATGGGGCTGAAGCTACAGCACAGCTGGGAGAGTTTTTGCTTGCACGCCGCACCCACTGGGGTTTGATCCTCAGCATCTCATATGGTCGCTTAAAGCACTGTCAGGAGTATTTCCTGAGTGCAGAGCCAGGAGCAACCTCTGAGCATCGCTGGTCGTGACCCAAAAGCAAAAAACAAACAAACAAACAAAAAACACAGAGTCAACAACACTAAAATCACGAGACCAGAACTTTAGCAGCCAAACTTAAAAAGGTGCCCGTCAAGATGACAGGCTGAAGAGGTGGGGTGGGAAAGGATGGAGGGTAGGAGAGAAGGTAGGGTAGGCGAGGAGGTAGAGTAGGAGAGGAATCCAGGGAAATCTTAGGAAGTGAAGTGGACATTGGAGCCTGTATGGTCGCTGAATCATTATGTGTCAAAATCCCTATTATAAATAACCGTAAGTCACTGTGCTTTAATAAAATTTTAAAAGTTAATATATATGGTATTTTACTATTCAGTTTCTCTACACCTAGAGAATATTAAAATTGTGTGGTTTTAGGCAAAAAATATAGCACATCTTTTGGGTTTACATAAATCAAGCATTTATAAACACACACCATATGGCAACATATACTGTACAATATAGATTATTTGCAATAGTAGATTTTATTATATACTGCAATAATTTTTATGATATTCATTACATATATCACATATATAACCACCAAAGTGTTATTTAGTTATGACTGATTCCTTCCATAATGTCTGCAGATTTATACTTCAGTACTGTCTCAAATTATCAGTTTCAAAAACTGCCCAATTTGCATACAGTTATATCACTGGAAAAACTACCTGTAATAAGAAGAGTATTCATATGTTTAATAAATTACATTGGATAAAATTATATGTATCTATTGGGAACAATGTAGCCTTTCATTTGGGGGCTGATTAAATATTCAGCCCAGAAATTTAAAATAGTTCAGGATTTTTTCTCTTTTGTTTATGTAGCAGAACTTTCTAACAGTGCTTACAGGAACATTGTGGTTTTCAGGATCAAATCCCAAGGCTTTTTACGTGCCAAACCTGTGTTCTACCATATAAGGCATTTCTTGTTTTCATCTCAAACCATTGTAGCCCAGATTTTCTAGAAAACATTGTCTCTTGCACTGGCAGTTGCTGTTCTACATCTGTTTTGAACTGTTTTTACTGTTTTGTTTGTAAAAATTAAACACCTATATAAGCAACATAAAAGTTGCCAGGTTTTGAGGTATGGCTCACATTTTTGAATTGTAGAAAAAGGAAGCTATGTAGCTATAATGGCATAGCAATTTTAATTGTTCTGTCTTTTTCTAGAGCTTAGCTCTGCATAAAATGATATATTTACATTAAGACATTATTTTTATCAAGCAAAATTTTTCTCATTTTATAGCTTATCATTTCTAATTAACATTCTCAGATCTATTGTATTCTTTTCATTTAATTGCCTCAGAAATAAGTTCATTTGACTCAAATAAATAATTCAATAGTCACAAAAAATTCTACAATTACTCACTTTTCAAAGTGAATATAGTAAACATAATTAAGGATGTGTAATCTCTAGTATCATCTTAAAAGTCTAATAATTTTAATTATTTTCTACAATTGATTTAAATAATGCAGCGCATTAGGAAACAATTTTTGTTCGTGTTTGTTTGGGGCCACATGTGCCTGTGCTCAGAGTTTACTTGTTACTCTTTGCTCTGGAATCACTTCTGAAAGTTCTCATGAGAAAATAAGAGGTGCTGGGGATAGAAACATGTTGGACTGTGTGTGAACAACTGTATCTTTGACTCTGGAGTCTTTGTTAAAAATTAATAAATGACAAAGTTCTTTCAGAATTTTAGAAGAAAATGCATATTAATAATAAAATTAACTTTTCTTCTACAATAATAATCTTGTTACATAAGTAACGCAGACTAAATTTAAGTTCTTTAAGTATACTTTATTTCTGATCTTAGATTATAAAAGTAAACACTCATGTAGGTTTCCTCTCTTAAATTTTTACTTAGTTGTTAAGCAATATTAACTTATGCTCTATTTTAAAAAATGGTAGAGATGACTTATAGTAAATAGGAGACCTAATAACTTTACATTAAAAGACAACATTTTAGGGGGCCAGAGCGATAACCCAGCTGGTAGGGCATTTGCCTTGCACGGGAAGTGACGGCCCAGGTTCGATCCCCGAATCCTTTATGGTTCCCAAGCACCACCAGGAGTAATTCCTGAGCAAAGAGCCAGGAGTAACCCCCTGAACATCGCTGGTGTGACCCAAAAAGCAAAAAAAAAAAAAAAAAAAAGACAACATTTTAAATCTTGCTGGTGCTTTTTTGGGGGGCCAATAAGTACACTGTATCACTGTTTCACTGCCTTCCCATTTTCATCAATTTGCTGGAGCGGACACCTGTAACATTTCCATTTGACCCTATCACGTGCCAGTGTAGCCCAATGGGGATCTGGTTGCTTCAGGAATATGAAGAACCCTCAAACTATTTTCTTTTTAGTTTATAAAAAAAAATCAAAAATTTTTTAAATGGCGGGTGTTGCAGGACTCCTCTAGAGCCCCTTTCTCTACCCTGTGGAGATTTTTCCTGGTGGATCTTGCTCAAAACATTAGCATATAAAAAGACATTGGGTGAGGTGCTGGGAGAAATTACCTGAGGGCATTTGACCCTGCCAGGAGAAGTTTACATTTGTCTTGCAGCTCCTCCCAGCTCTGCTGGGAGGGTTTTTAATTTTCCATCTCTAGATAGTCCAGCCCAGAATGGGTTGGGCTGGGGGAGTTTGGGCGGATTTCTGGCTATAAGATAAGCTGCAAGAAGAAAGAAGCTCTCCCTCTTTTTCCCTTTTGCCATTTCTGCTTCCCTTGGCTTTTGCTTCTCTGGCCTCTCCATTTCTCTGTTGGGCCTCAACACATGGTGGCCGCCATCTTGGCCTACATGTGGCTGGGGTTCTAGCCGGGAATCCTAAGCACCGGGCTTTTCTTTTGCTGATTTGTATGCCTGAAACTGTGATAAGTAAACCCTTATAAAACTGCATCAGATTTCTGAGTTTTCATCCATTCCTCGCCGGGCTTCGGAGGTAGAAGGGAATTTGCTTCGGCACTGTTGGGGACCCGGCAGAGCTCCCCAACAGGTGGCCATGTGATCTTTTGACATCCCGTGAAATCCAGTCAGTAACGGTTCTAGTCCAGCTGTCATCTCCAAATCACATTATATCTCCAGACCATCTGATTTTTTGATGCCTTGGCAAACGAGACAGTGTCCCTGATTCTGGAATAGTGACAGAGGTCAGAACTCCGGATTCCTCCCTCTCATTGAGTGAGGCATGGTATTCTAAGCATAGCTCTTTTGATTCCTCTCAGGGAGACCCAAATAGCGTTCTCATCCTGCTTTCGTAGGGCCCAGGTCTCTGAGGTGTATGTTAATGAAGGAGAATTGTGGAGTAGAAGAGAGATGTGCCTGGAGTCGGAGGTTCTTTGTCCTTTTTAGCTATTTCTTCGATGCCTTTGAAGGCATAAATAATACAGAGTTTAAGGAAATATCATTTATTCTACTGTATTGTGTAAACACATACTAGTATATAACTCTCATTGTAAACACAACACTAGTATATAACAAAGCTAAAATAGAGTCAAATGCCTCCAAGGGACAAATGGACATGAGGTATAGAAGGGAGAAAAAAGCCAATTTCACCCAACAAGAATCAATAGCTGTATTTAGAAATCAACACAGAAGGATGTTTGCCTTGTATATTGCTAACCTGGGTTTGTTACTCAGAATACCATATAGTCCCACAGTCACTACTAGGAGTAATTCCTGAAAACAGAGCCAGGACAACCACAGAGCACCCATGGGTGTGGCTTAATACCAATAATAATAATCATAATAAACTAAATCAATCAATCAACAGTGAATACAAAAACTGTTTTTTGCCATCTCTGAATATCCTATTACCTGAACTCAAATACCCTGAACTGACTAATAAAGGACTGAATAATAATAAATAATATAGTGGTCAAATCAGCAAAGGTCAAATAATATGTATTAAACCAGTTAGAATTTCTTAGTCTGTTACAAGTTGGAATACATAGCTCTAATTGTTTTGAAATTTCAGGAAGGTATACAACCTTAAAAGGAAACTTATCTTTCTGCTTTATTTTATTTAGTGTGCACTGTTTGGTTTAAGACATGAAAATTTATTGAACTCATGACTGAAAAATAAAGGGTAAATTAAATTTGTTTCACATTTAAAGTGAATGACATAACTATATTAATTATAAAAATCATTGATTAATAAAAAAGTAATTCTGCTACTATTCTATTGCTAAAGCTTATTTTGACAAAGTAATATTGAAGAAAATTTCTTTCACATAAAGGGTTTATCATTGATTACCTTGTCAGCCTTTTCTAGTGTAGATTTTTCTATACACCTCCGTAAAGTATCATATCAATAGGATTTCTTTGCTATAAAAGATACCTACCACACATATTTTTCCACTAGTTATAAAATAAATTTTTCCCTAAATCAAGTAAAATAGTTTTTGCAGTTATATATTCTAAGCACTTACAAATACGCAATGTCTTAAGCAAAGCTTGCTGACAAATTAACCATCTTGTTAAGTAGGTCTTTGACGATCCAGTTACTAAGCAAAAGTAAAAGCACTTCATTGTAAGAGCTTCCAATAAACTCATATGGAAATCAACTGCAACAAAAACTATGTCCATATGTTATAAATTTGTACCAGCTGTTCTGCTTTCATCCTTTGGAGGAGGGAGAAATAGAAACTGAACACCTTGACTATTCAGACACTAAGACGTGGGATGCAACATGATGGATCTAATTCTTTGTTGTACTATCATTAAACCTAGTAGCAGAATCACTAAATACTATATGCACAGGTTAAAATTATATGAAAATAGAAAATATTCAATAAAATCAGAGTATATATGTGGTTATACTAATGTAGCCTCAATTACTTTTAGCTACAATAAGGAATTAGTCAGGTATCCAGAAACATTTTAGATTCAATCTTAGTAAGTACATATATTTATAGACAAACCCAAACCATTAAATATTATAAGCTAAAATAGGCTGAATTTAGGATCTGTATCATATAATATGATATATAAAAATATGAAAAGCTAGCAAAACAAATTTACAATTGGAAGTAAAGAAAATTATGTAATGTGACTTTTATGTAGTTAGTTTTATAGACTCAATATAATTTGTATCTTTGTAATGATACCTACATGCTGAATTAGTAATTAAGAGAAAAATTCCTCATTGATGCCAGGAATCAAATTCTAAATGTTACTATTGACAGTACTGGGGACTTTGGGGAAGTCATTTAAACATTACACGCTCAAGTGTAATCAACAACTGAAGAAATGAGAAGGAATTCATCATGTTGAGTACCATAGCCACATCTGGTATACACTATGAATGTTCAATAAATACTGCTGCAAAATTTCAGCTGAAGGGGACATTGGTTTAAACAAGAATTTTAAAAAATATCTTAGCTCAATTCTGTGATATAAGATATATAAAATATTGAGATTTGAATTTTTTCTGCTAGAGAGCTATGAATCTTAGAATACCGAACATTAGATACATAACATACTTTTGCAAAAATAGTGTATTTAATAGGAAAGGGGCCAGATTGATAGCACTCATGGTAGGGCATTTGCCTTGCACATGGCCAACTGGGTTGATTCCCCAGCATCCCATATGGTCCCTAAGTACTGCTAGGAGTAAATGCTGAGTGCAAAGCAAGGAATAATAATGGAGCATTGCCAGGTGTGACCCAAAAAAAAAAAAATAGGAAAACAAAAATTGCAAAGGGAATGGTACCAAAATTTGGAAATTTGATTTAGCATTAAAATAAACTGGATAGCAGTGAATTGCTAAAAACAGAAAAGATGGAATGGAAAGGTAGGATCAGGCTAGGTTACAAAATTTGATGACATATGACGAAAGGTGAGGACTATATTTGTTGGAGGACATGTTTAGCTAATCTGGGAGTTTTGTTGTTTTGCTCACTCCCAGCTTAATCTTATTTAAGCCAAGGTTCATTCTAATGAGACCTCTCTTCTATGTAAACACTGCTAGAGGGTGTGGTAGCTACAGAAGTCACCTTGATTGAATAACTTCTGACTTATACATCTACTAAGACTTCTATGTTTTCTAGATTGGGCACAGCTCCTCTTTATACCCACTGCACCCAACGTGGGACAGTTAGAATTTACCAGGAGACTACCACCCTGGCTACGCTGAGACTAAAGGAAGACTATAGGAAGGATCATACTAGTTTGCTCTAAGCAGGCGAGTATGACCCTTTCAGTACATGAGAACAAGATACTCAGAATCACCCTGGTGCAGATAATAATAAGGACCTTGTGGGCACCATCTAGGATTACATGAAGCTCATGAAGTTAAGATGTATTACTTTATATCAGCCCCTCTCTCCAGTGTTTTACATAAGAGATAATCTCGGATTAGTCCTTGGTGTAACCTTTGTTTATACCTGCAATAGGGTGTGGCACTACACTCTGTTTAGGTTCTTTGTTGGCATGACAACCTCCCCGATTGGGTTACTTTGGTGTATATAAGGGGCTGACTTGAGGCCCCTTCACCTTTTGCCTTTTGGTTCCTCAGCCTTCAGCTTTTGGCTCCCATGGCTTGTGGCTTTTGGCTTTTGGCCTTCTTCTCTGTGGGATCTCGCCTTGTGAGCGCCTCATTCCCCTGGAAGCTTTTTCTCCTTTACACGTGGTGGTCGCCATCTTGGCCTACACGTGGCTGGGTTCTAGCCTGGAATCCTAAGCACTGGGTTTTTCCTTTGCTGATTTGTATGCCTGAACCTGTGATAAGTTAAGCCTTTAAAACTGCATCGGATTCCTGAGTGTTCATCCGTTCGGTTCGGAGGTAGAAGGGAACTCGCTTCGGGCACTGTCGGGACCGTGGGCGCCCGACAATATTCAGTCACAAGACCCTAGAAAATGGGAAAAATCAGCTCCATATTAAGAA
Organism: Cryptotis parvus; assembly: GCA_021461705.1. Classification (NCBI taxonomy): domain Eukaryota; kingdom Metazoa; phylum Chordata; class Mammalia; order Eulipotyphla; family Soricidae; genus Cryptotis; species Cryptotis parvus. The sequence continues at coordinate 52,745 of JAJIBD010007909.1, read as the reverse complement.
TCAGAAAGTCTTTTTTTGTTTTTAAGAACTCAGTTTGGAGCTGCAGCCATAGTAAATGAATATGCACTTGACTTGCAATGGCTTATTTGATTTTGACCTGTGGTAACCCATGTGGTACCTGGGACTTCACCAGGAGTGATCCATAGTACTACAGCTATCCAGAAGTATCACGTAATAAGCCCTGAGCACCACAGGGTACTGCATAGAGCCAAAAATTTAATTAAAATAAAAAGAACTCGTTGAAATGGAATCAGATTTAAATTTATATGCTTCCTCCCTCTAATTTTCCTCACTCTAAAATCACCAAATAGCTATCCAAACATATTGGAATACTAACATTAGAGTAGGAAAATGGAAGGAAAAAGAAAATTGAGACACTTGGTTAATTAAAATAATACTATAGAAAATAAAGATGTCCTAACATCATTGCTTATGATGATTAAAGTTCATTAGAAAACTGTAAAATAGTAGGTTAAATTGGATGATTATGACATGAAAGTGATACACTACATTGTGGAATGGAATTGGTATTTATATTCCAAAAGCAGAATTTTTGTGATTTTAGCATATACATTTTTGAGCACTTGAAGAGTAGTTCAAATATCTGTAAAAAATTAGGGGAATTAGATGGTCATGATATTCCTGTAAAAGAGTGAACACTAGGGCAAATTATACCAACTAACAGATGAAGGAAGATGAGAAAATAAGGCACGTTGGGGAAGGTCACTACTAATGTGAAGACAAAATATATATACTAAACAGACAAAAATGAATTGAGATATGATACATTTTAAAGGATGTACTGCAAAAAAATTAAATGAATTTCTAACATAGAGAATCCATTTTTCTATAAGTAGTTTCAATAATTTTAATTAATTTAGCAAACCATGTATATTAACTTAAAATATATAAATAAATGAAAGAGATAGATATATTGGGGGATATAATACCAGAAAACCCACAAAAAAATTAAACACTAAGTTTGTTTAATAATTTTACACAGTGTGTGAAAAATATATTACAGAATGTTCATTGTCAAATAAAAAGGCATTCAATTTTTTAAGAAAAATTATGTGTTCCTCTCTACATCAATGACTCAGAAAATGCCATTACATTTTTTGTTTCCATAAGGCCTTGAATTCATTGTAATAAAATACAATGCCAACTAACGAATAAAAATTATCTTAAGATTTTATAAAATAAATTTTTCTCCATTTATGATTATCATTGAGCATCTGCACTGAAAGTCAAATAGTTTAAATCAGAGGAAGGAAGGGCGCTCTAGCTGTGACCCCATATCCCCTAAGGGATCATTCTCAGAGATGCACAGGTGGATCTATACTTTAAAATACATACTTCCAAAAAAATTGAAGTATTTTCTGTACATTTGAAGGTTCAGGGAAGACCATATATATGCAATGACGTCAACCTGGCTTAGCAGTGTGCAAAAGTATCTATCTACTATATTATCCTTTGAATGTTTTCTTTTCTCATTTTATATTATTTTTATTGTAAATTAAATGTCTATGTGTTTGGGAATTTAATTTTGGGGTTGATACTGTTCTTTTGACTAATAAGTATGTGTCTGTTCCAAACAATGCAATTTTCAATATTCTACGGTCTTATATACAGTTTGAAGACAGAAATATCTTGTTAATAGTATTGTCTCTTATCCCAGAATTGCTTTGGCCTTTTATGATTTCATAGGGTTTTGTGTTTCTCTGGTTCAATAGAAATTTAAGTTCTTCTATATCCTAAAAAAGCAAGTTATTAAAATTATGTTATTTTTTATTGAATGTCCAGCACCCCAGATAAAATGCTTTGATGAGCACTAACATTTCTTAAAAAGTTAATTTTTTTGCATTCCAAGAAAATGGAATATACTTATTTCTCTATAGTAGTTCTTCAACATGACATAGCTTTCAATGTACATATCACTATAGACTAGATTTTTACTTGTATATATGCAATCATTTATAATAAACTCTGCAAACAGTCTTGTTTTATATTTCCTCACTTTTGCATTACTGTTACTATAAAAATGCTCCCAAGCCATATACGTTATCACACATCATACCACCACACACCAAGTTCCTCATATTGTAGAATTGGGATAATTGGTTATAATGGTGATTTTAGGATTTTCTTCATGGATAATGTTTTCTAATTAGTGATGATGTTATGTAGGGTGTTTCAAATTTGGGGGTCGTGAACTGGCTAAAATTTTCAACACCATATTTAATAACAGTAGAGATATAGATATCCTTGTCTAGTGTCTGAGTTTAGAAATAAGCTTGTAGTTGTTTTTACCTCAGCATGAGGTGAATGGTGAGTCCATCATATACAGCCTATACTATGTTGTAACATACCTCTCTCTGAATTTTGTCCAGATATTTAAAATCAGAATTATAAATAATGAATGATATATATCTGTCGTGTAAATCTTTAAGTGCATCTGTATTATAATATAATTTTGATATTTTCATATGGGATATCGTACACTAAATTATTTTATTTGCATTTGCTGAATTGCCCCCTTTATACTCCCTGTGGTCTTCGATATGCTGTCCGCTAAAACTGTTGTTGAACTGTTTGCTATTATATTGGTGGTTATCTTTACATTTATGTTCATCTGTGAACCCATTCTGCAGGCTTAATTTTTCTGATAGCATTTCTCTTTGGGCTTTGTGCATAATGCCTCGAGTCATAAAATATATTAGGAAAAATTCCCTTCTTCAACATATGACAGAGCTTGAGAAGCAAAGGTTATAAATCATCTTTGAAGGTTTGGTGGAAATCAGTAGTGAAACCATCTGGACTTGAGCTTTCCATTTGATAGGACATTTAATTATATTTGTAGTTTCACTGCACAGAATTTTCAGGTTCTTTTTAAGGTACTAAGACTTTTAAAAATCCATTAATAATTTTTAACTTATAAAACAAAGTTTTTACAGATTAGTAGAAATCATTTCCCATATTCTTGTTTACAAAAGAATACTTCGTGTATGCAATTTTGATGATACTTTCTTAGCCATTATAATATGGAAATAAGAAATAAGCTTTACGCGCTAATAATATTAAATCTAATGTGAAATGTTCTCTATATGGGGCCTTCTGGATATCTAGAGTTTGAATAAAACTCCTACTGACTAATCTTGGACAAGTTATTTAACATTTTCACAATGACTTTCTCTTTGAAAATAATGATTAGACTCAATAACCCTTAAGCTATATTCCAAAACAAGAGATTAAGAATTCAGAGGCGGTACTATAATTTTCTCATTCTGTCTAGGTATTCCAAATTAGTTCTGTAAAAGCTGTTCCTCGTGAAATTGGCATGATGCTTATTTATGCGTTTCCTCAATATTGTAAATCCCTCCCATTTCATGGCAAATCGTATTTATTATACTGTTCTCTCTCCTTTCTTTCTCTCTCTCTCTCTCTTTTATTTAGTGAGCCCGATTAAGGGTATACAAATTTTGTTTATTCTTTGGGTGAGTCACTCTTAGTTTCACTTATTTTGGAACTATTTTTCTTATTTTGTTTTTTGAGTTCTATCTCATTTATTTGCACTCTAATTTATATTTCTCTCTAATTTTACTGACTTCTGGTTTCATGGACTCCTTAATTCTAGTTAGCAGTTAGAAAAACTTGTGCTGTTTCTTGTTTTTTGATGCGTTTTTATTATTATGACTATCCTTCTGGAAACTGGAACATTAATTTTATTCATATAAGTATATATACCTGTATATGTACATATATAGGTATATAATATACAGGTATATATACATACATATATCATGTCTTCTAGGGGGGTTTTAAGAATGTATATATATATATAGATATATTGTGTGCCTTCTAGTTTAAGAATCAATTTGCTGAAATTATATATATATATATATACCTATATATAACTATATATATACATATACATATAATTTCAGCAAATTAATTCTTAAATTTAGAAGGCAAATTGTATGTGTATATATAGATACATTCTATATAATTTAGAAGGCAATTGTATAGGTATATATATATACACATATATATAATTGGTATATATATACATATATATAATTTCAGCAAATTGATTCTTAAATTTAGAAGGCACTACAAATATTTTAATTTAATGTGTGGAATATCATAATTTCAAAATACAAATTAAATATCAAATGAGATTGAAATGTTTAAGCACGTTTATTTTGAATAAAGTATAAATTTATAAATAAAATCTATTATAGTTTTATAAATAATAAAATCAAGACCTAAATATAACTCATCATGTCTATATGTTTTCTTTTTCTCAAAATCATCTTTTCTTAATAGTAGTTGATATATAAATTTTGACTTTACATATAATATACTATATCTGACATCCTAACCCATGTCTGACAATAAAACCAGGGAAACATTAGTTGTTTATGTGTGAAACAGAAGGGAAGATTATCATCAGGTCTTTGGTATACGCCATTATTCAAGTTTTATCTGATTAATTCATAAAATATTATATTTATGGATCCATAGAGTACAGCACTCTATACTATTTAATGCTGTGGTTTTAAACTATTTATTGTAAAACTTAACCTATATTATAATCTTAGACAAGGGAGCTTAATAAATGCTAATTTTAAATAAAGTTTTAATGCTTAATTCATTAGAAAATACATATTTGCAATGATAGTTGCTGAATTAATTGTCTATAACTATACATGACCCACATCTAAGTATAGTTCAAATATTTTCAATTAACTTTGACTATAAATTTAAATTATATGCATTAACATTTAATAATTTTAGCAGGAAAATAAATGAGAGTTCATTTATATTATTTAATTTATGACAAATTTATATTACATAGAAAATTTCAGATTAAATAAAATATATTGGTAAAATTAAATTAATTTTTTCTACTTTCTTTAAATATGTCTGGGAACATTTTAAATTAAGAAAGTTCCTGAGATTTTTATTGGACAAAACTTACTTCATAGTATCATAAATTTTTTTATTTTTAGGTCACATCCAGTGCATGCTCAGGTTACTCCTGGCCTGCACCTCAGAATCACTCGTGGCAGTGCTAGGGACTGTGATGGGATGCCAGGCTGAACCCAGGTTTCGCTAACGCAAAAGGTAAAATGTCCTAACCACTGTACTATTGCTACGACCACCATACTTGTTTTTATGCTTGTGTACCTACAGCACTTGATATCAGTTGCCTCTTTATAAATTGTTCAGCTGATGAGAGTAGTTGTACTCATCTTTATATTTATTATAAAAAATATGCAGTTCTACTTCATTCCCCAATTTTAGCTGAAGCACTTATATTGTATATTGTTCTTCTTACATAGATTACCATTCTAAGGCCATTATTAATGTTACTACTTATATTTTGTGTTCTAGATGTTTTGAGCAAATTATATATATTTAAATTTTAGGTCAGGATGAGTTAAAATATCTTTAAAATTTTATACTTGAATATACATCATAGTTAAAAATGTACAATTCCTGAAACTTCATTGATTTATCAAAGTACTTTTGCTGAGTAAATTGATACAATGATTACTGAGTCATCCAAGAGAGAGAATTAATTTTTGTTTGGCTTTCTTGTATAATGCTTAGTTTGAGGGCATGTTTGGCTATATGCCCTAGTGACCTCCTAGAACTTAGAACTATATGATGTGCTGTAGACTGAACACATAGTTTGGCTGTGTGCAATTCTGCCTCCCTCCCAGCTGAACTACCTCTGTGGCCTAATAAAAAAAAAAAGTTAATGTATTATTTATAAAAAGAAACTCAATGTGATTCTACAATACTATTCTTAAAATTTATAAAATAATATAATGAGAAGTATTTTTACACATTTTCTGAATAATATTGTCAATCTACCTGAAACCATTTGTTACATATCCAAAAAACTATTTTCTTCTGAGAAAACATTTGATACCTGCCACACTTCCTAAATAGTTTTGCAGTGTACTGCAATATTTAAATAGTGAATGCGTTAAAATGACAAAACTGCCCTCACTAAGGTAATTACTTACATTATGTCTTTTTTACTTTGTATGACAAATGATTGCTGAATTTACTTACTTAAAATGTTACAAGATTAATTGCCTTCCAGCTTACCAGTACATTTAATTGATTGGATTTTTAATACATGATCTATTTTTAGCTATGAGAATCAGATTTTGAGTAATATATTATAAAATGTTTATGTTGTTTTTAACTGCTGTTTCTTAGGATCACATTCAAAAACTAGGATTTTTAAATTGTTCAATCCTAAAATAATCTACTTTCATGTTAAACTAGACATGGAAAGAGAAAGTGGAATAGTTTTATATTCCAAATCAACCCTAAAGCCTTAGGACTAAAGTTTTATTGAACATTTTATCAATTGCTCTACTAAACCTATTAATAAGGCACCTAATGATCCTTCAGAATGTAATTCTTAGGGAAATTTTTCCCAGTTTTATTTCTCCCATTGTGCCCTTTATAAATTTATTTCATCCTGGTTGATTTTTGTAAAGCAATTGCACTATTAATCTTTAAATAAATGAAATTTTACAGATAACATGGACTTCTGACAGTGTTCACATTTTATAATGTGGTCATAAATATCAACATATTTCAGTAGAAGACAATATTGTCTCTCAGTATTTGGGTATCAAATTTTATGGGGATAAAATATAAACTTTCATTGATTTGGCCACTTACAGTTTTTATACTTACACATTCTTAAGAACATTAGGGTTTTTTATTATGTTTGTTTTGAGGCACACCTAGGTTTGAGGTAGGTCTTATTGTTGACTCTGAACTCAGGGATCAGTCTGGTGTAGCTTAGTGGGACCATGTAGGGTGCAGAGAATCAAACCTGCATCAGCGAAACGCAAGGAAAGCACTGCCAACCGTGCTATCAATCCATCCCAGAAAATTCAAGTTTCTATTCTATTTTTATATTTTGTAAGGTTACACCTACAAATGCTCAGGGTTACTGCTGGCTCTACACTCAGGAATCAATTCCTTGCAGGGCTCAGGGAACCATTTGGGAGGCCAAGGATCTAACCTAGGTCTTCTAGTGCAAGGCTAATTCCCTACTTGCTTACTACTATATGGCTCCAGGCCTCTTATTTTAATTTTTAATTGAGTCATCATGGTTTACAAAATTATTCATATTTTAGGGATTTTTTGTTGTTTTGGGTCACACCCATCAATGTTCAGGGTTAGTCCTGGCTCTGCAATCAGGAATTACTCCTGGCGGTGCTCAGACCATATGGGATATGGGGGATTGTACCAGTGTCAGTCATATGCAAGACACAAGCTTCTAGAGACTAAGCATCGCTCTGACCCCCCATAACCGAGTTTTAGGTACAATGACCATTCTTTCTTGTGTGGTCAGTTCTGCCCACTAAGGCCTGTTCCGATCCGATCACCTTGCCTACCTTTAGGCCAGCATTACTTTTTGTGCTTACTTATATATACTTTTGGTTTTCAATATTTTATTCATGGTGTCAGGCAAACACTTTACCACCTTTTTATCCACTCCCTGATCCTTCAGAGTGAACACTTCACCATTGGCACAGTGTTCCCCTTCCGCAACATCCCCATACCTCAGAGATATGTTTCTTACTGGAGACCAGGGTTCATGTTCATGTTCTCACTCTTGCTTTCACACCCTTGCCTACTTTTACTCCTCCCCATTATTGTCACTACATGGACAAATAGATAAGTAGATTTTAAAACAATCCAATGATTAGCTCTAACTATACCCATTTACGGGTAATTGAAGTTTTTATGTTTTGGACTTCTCTTTTTGAAGAGCAGCACACCAGCAGCACTGAGGGCTGAATCCTGGCTCCATTTAAGAACTATTTGTGGCAGCTCTTGAGAACCATATGAGGTGCCAGAGATGGAACCTGGACCACTGCAGAAAACAAGCACCTTCCTACTATACCTTTGTTTGGTCGCTTGGACAGCTCTTGAATAAAACCATACTTACATATTTTTTCTGAGTTTTTCTTAAATGAAGGAATCATTAGCATTTTTTTAAAATATAGAATGAAGGCTTGGGCAGATAATACAATTTTAGATATGCAGTACCCCAAAATGAGTCCTTAATCACTAGAAATAATCACTGAGTGTAGAGTTGGAATAAAAGATCTGAGCACAGATAGATGTGATACAGAAAACAAATAAAATTATTAAAAAGCTCTCTGATGCATTGTTTTCTTCTCATTTTTATGGATAAAAAGTTTATATTTTTAAATACAAGTCTCCATTTAAGTCTCCATTTACTTGATACACTATTTTTACATTTAAATTGTGATGGCTTGTCGGGTCCCTGGCTAGTGGCCCTGGCATGAATGAGGAAGACCTAGATCTTGTTGGACTTCAATCCTGCAAGAGGGTAGGACTTGGGAGTAGTTATGCCTTGCCCTGTCCCAGGAGAAAAACAATAATAAGCAGGAGTTTCTGGAGAGCAGTTACCACTTTACTAAACACAGCTTTGCTTCGTTATACAATTACAAAGCAGGAGTGTTGACGTACAAGTCTCATAGCATTTGTACAGCCATAGACCATTACACTGATGACAGTCATTGAATCATGATTATTTTGAGATCACAAGGCCAGGCTCATTCTGTTCTGTCTTAGATGTACAAATTTGCCTATCAATTCCTTGTTATCTTGGTTAAACATAGACATGTTTATGTGGATGATTGGCTACTTGGAGGTTACATTCTCTGACCACTTCTGGGCCTGTCCTCAGAGTTTAGCCAATGATCTCTCAGGACTCAGAGGCATGCAACTCAGATCCCAACAATGGCTGTGGAGAAAACACCAATGTGAGCAAATTAGCATTTTTCTGTGAGTGATCTATTAACTATTAATATAATTCAGATGATTATATTAATTGAATATAATTATCTGCTGTTTTCTGGAAAGATGACAGTCAAATAAATAATAGATTTTTTTTACGTTACCTGTGTATATCAGTATGGATAGCTTATGACAGGAGCGAATGTATGACAAAAGGACCATATACTTGTTAAGCTGCTCTAGTAAAATCTCTGGAGAGTAATAAAGCCATAGTTTGTGAGATTGGAAAATGTCATTTTTTCCCAAATAGTAAGAACCATTTATTCTCATGATTTATTTCTTGCTCCCCATTCCATTCGCCACTATAAGCACTCTCTAGATCATGTATTCAAAATGTCTTTGCTCGTTTTCCACTTTTAAAAAATGTCATTAGGCTTACGGAGATAGTACATAAGATTAAGGTGGCCCTGTCTTTGTCTGACTCCACATGAGTCTTCAGCATCACTGGGGATAGCTGCAAAGAATTGTCAGGGCTGTCCTGGTGGAGCCAGAGACCACAGACACCAAGATGTACTAAATGATTGGACGCTAAGACTTAACTATCATGGTTATTACAAGATCACAAGGAGTAGCCTGGGTACCACATGCTAAGTACTACTAGGTGGTAGTAACCCATCAAAAATAAAATATTGTTAGGATTTCAGTAGGTCTTACAATATATCTGTGTTTTGCATTTAACAATAAAGCCATTTTACTGATGCTATATTTTCAATAAATGAACACAATGTATGTTTCTTCTCTGTGTCTTTTGTTTTCTTTCAATTATCTTGTGCTCTTGTGGGGTACATATAGTTGACTTGTTTCATTAAATTTATTCTGTCATTTAATTATTTTTTGATGTTTGCCCTCAATTTTATGATTTGTTTTTCTGTTAGTTCTTTATTGCACATATAAAAATATAAGTTTTAGTATATCATTCATATGATTTTCCATTTTGCTCTATAATCTTATTTAGGAGTTCTATATATGTATCAGTAGTATCAGTAGTTCTATATATATCTATATCTATGTCTATATCTATGTATAGTTATATATCAGGAGTTCTATAATTATCAGGATATATATATATATTATTTGAAATATATATTTCAAAGAATTAAAGAATATATCCTGATATATATGCATATATGCTTTTTTGGTTCACACCAGAGATGCTCAGGGGTTTCTCCTTGCTCTGCACTCAGGAATTACTCCTGGCAGTGCTCGGTTGGGGAGACCATATGGGATGTCGGGATCAATCATGGGTTGGCTGTGTGCAAGGCAAAAATCCTGCCTATTGTGCTATTGCTCCAGCCCCAGAACTCCTGATTTTATATTGACTTTTAGTAGAATTGCCTCCTTATACATAATTGTAATGGGAAGTTTTAGAGTTTGATTGAGAGTAGTGTAGGCTGTGAATTTGTCATTGTGTCCTTTATGTTGAAACATATAATCCTTTCTATATTCAATTTATTTGGGAGGAGGGACTTAATCATAAAAGTGTGCTGAATTTTGCCAAGGATTTTTAAAAACTAGAGACATCAATAAATTAATAGGCTTTTATGTAATTTATATTTTCTGTAATTTTTATGTAATTTATAATTTTAACTATTAGTATATGTGATATAATATATGTTAGTTGCTTTCATTGCACTTAAGCAAACTCAGATTTAATTTCTGGCACCAAGTATGGTACCCTGACAACCACAGGGAGTGATAATTGGCAGCCAGAATTAAGCCATGATTATAAGCCATGATTTTAAGTTACTCTTTGCTTAAAAGAGTGGCTTTAAAAAAAGCTAAAAATATAACATTTCACTGTATCACTGTCACTGTCTTCCCGCTCATCATCAATTTGCTCGAGCAGGCCCCAGTAACATCTCTATAGTTCCTGTCTCATGCTAGTAGAGCCCAAGGGCATCTGCTTGCTTCAGGAACATAAAGAGCCTCAATCCATTCTGGAATGAGGTCTATAATTATTACTGGTATTTGGCATATCAAATACAACACGGGTAGCTTGCCAAGCTCTGCCATGCAGGTAGCATACTCTTGTAGTCATCTCTAAGCCCAGCATTTATTGATGAACTGGGGCCACAAGCGCCACACAAGACGGGCTGTGATAGGCTGGTCTGCTGGGTAGAGTTCTGTTGAGAGTGAAGTCTGGATGTGGAAAATGGAGGCCCTCATGGAGTGGGGGTCGCCTGGCTTGTTGCAAGGCTCTGCTGGGCTGGCGGGCCAGGGCTAGAACCCGACATCCCTCCTGGGCACCTCGTGAGTGGCTGGGCACAGGGAGAGCCAGTAGCAGCTCTGCCCCATGTCTGTGAGTCTCTGGACCGGCATACCTGAGCCGGATTTAAAAAAAAAAGACTGATACAGGGTAGAACTCGATGAGCGTGGCTGTGGTAGGCTGGTCTGCTGGGTGGAGTTCTGATGAGAGAGAAGTCCGGATGTGGAAAATGGAGGCCCTCATGGAGTGGGGTTGTCTTGCTTGTTGCAAGGCTCTGCTGGGGTGGCAGGCCAGGGCTAGAACCTGCCATCCCTCCTGGCCACCTCGTGAGTGGCTGGGCACAGGAGAGCCAGTAGCAGCTCTGCCCCATGTCTGTGAGTCTCTCTATGAACACTTATGACTAATGAACACTTATGAATATCTAATATCTAATGACTAATGAATATCTAATGAACACTTATGATTTCAATAAAAGTTGAGTGCATATATAAATATGACCAAATTAATTTAGGTACTAATATGTGTAAGACTCCATTGGTACATCAATTATATCAAATCAAAATAAAAGGGAAAGGTAAATTTAAAAGAAAAGAGGGAATTAAGTGAGAGTGATACCTTATTTTGGAAATAGTTGTTAATTGGAATGTGATTATGTCTATTATTATTACTATTTCAATGTTTGGTTTTGCATCACCTCAACATTGCTGAAGGTTTATTCCTGGCCTATTCTCAGGGTTTCTTCCAGTACTGTCATGGAACCATATGTAGTTCTTAGGATTGAACTGGAGTCAGTTTACACACAAGGCAAGTACCTCAAGCTACTTAGTCCAGCCCTCAATGTATTATCTGTTAAAGACATTTTGATACTGACATGTAAATACTTCAAATGTGAATATCTTTGTTTTTTTTTTTTTTTTTTTTTTTGTCCCCCGGCCTCAGGGGCTTCTCCTGGCTCTGCACTCGGAATCTCCTGGCGGTGCTCGGGCTAGGGTGCCGGGATCGAACCGGGCGGTATGGGGCGGCGGCAACGCCTACCGGTGGGTTTCCCGCCCCAAATGTAATATCTTTGAATGAGAAGTGTTTTCTTCATAGCAATTACATTGTACTTAACTAAGAATTTATTTCATTTTGGTACTTTTTTTTTCAAATGTGTGTATTACATAAGGAAAACTCAGGGACCCATATTTCCCTCATTAGTAAATCAATGATCTATTAAAAATATTGCTTTGAATGAACTCAACTTATTCTCTATGATTAACAGCAATAAGATTATTATATCACTGGCAGATATTCTTTAGTTCAGCTTGTGCCCTGTTTGAAAAGTACAGACTTCTTACCAAAAAATTGAATGATACAAGTTTTCTGTTTTTTTCTTAATAGATACCTTGTTCAATATATTGAACATAGAAAAATATAGTTAATTTGAAGTTTCAATAAAAGTAAATTACAAATAGATAACATATACTTATGGTCCTTGGAATATTGCATAAGTAGTTCAAGAAAATGGTATATGTAAATCTTGGTTAAAGGAAATGGCAAGTTGGTTACATATACTATACTTTTAGGATATACCAACTCATCACAGATTGCTTCAATTAGATAGAACCAGAGAACCAAAAAATCATGGCTCACTAAGCCCTGAACCCTGGCTTCTCCTTCTAAGCATAAGACTAGACTTAGGTATCATTTAACTGAAGATTTCTAGAATCATGAGTACAGATAAGCCATGATATAATTTTCCTGTATTTTCCTTTTCTTAAACATTCTCAAATCTGTGATAAATTAAAATATATCTCAATGTTGAAATTAAATACTATAGTGCCATTGCTTTATATTAGTAAATTTAATTTAAATATAATGAGCATATTATATTTATTAAATTAGTCTTTTTCTACTCTTCACTTCTTTCATAAACTGGAAGTTTATACATTTATTCAAAATTAAAAATGAAGTAGACTTTTGTAAATTACAGATGTTATTATCTATTTTATAATAATAACATATTACCAATATTATGTCTAAAAAGCATTTCTCTACATACAAAAGAATTATTGTTTAATAATGTTGTATGATAAAATCTACTCATGTACTAAATATTTTTATGCATTCTGAAGCATGGAATATATGCTTTTAATTTAAACTTCATATTAAAGTCATGAAAATAGTCCCTTAATATCATTGCATTGTCTATATTGCTATTTGACAGATTGAGAATGTTTTCTTTTCAAAAAATAATAATGAATCTGTGCCTTTTTTTTCAAGATAGAGAAAATAGCTTAGTGTTTTAAACATTCCCACCAAATTCTCTAACAAAATCAAAGGTAGCCAGTGTATATTTGTATTATAATAAGGTGGCCTGTGTTTTACTTGCAAAATGAATAAAAATAAGTGGTTTTTGTTATTGCATTGTATTTGATGTCTAAAAAAATAACAGATTACTATGTTAAAATTATACAGCCTCGTTTATCTTAGGCTTCCCAAAAGCTCTGGATACAGATCTGTCACTCTTGACACAACACTGACAACAAGCTTATACCATAGAATGATGAAAACCTAATGCAATCAGAATTTCTAATCTCCAAGCAATCACATCTTCTTCTCTTGAAGCATTGCCAGGAAGTGTTTTCTTTGAGGCCAGTGCTCAAACTTTTCGTATAAAACTCAAAACTAATCAAACTCATAGCATTTTAGATTCCTTTCACTAAAAACGAAAGGTTTGAGCTGAACTCATACTCGAAGTCTCTGAGTCTTAGAGAAAATACAAACATTATAAAGAAAATTAAATTTTTTTGTACATGAAGAACATTGGTATTTATCATATTTGAATTGCTTTATCATTTACTTTAGTGACTTTTAAAGAATATCTTGAATAAGTGAGTAATAGGTATGAAGGCAAAATAAACTTGCTAAGATGTACTATTGCTTAGGAAAATTTGCATGTATGTGAACATATATGGATCAGTGTGTGAATCCATATATATATGTAAAATCATCTGTGTGAATGTGTCTATATGTATTTGTCATTCTGTAGAAATTGATTTACCCATCTTCCTACTAGGTGTGGACTCTGAGATGTATATGAAGGTATTTGAAGACAATGTATAGCTATTCTCATAGTTTTCAACCAAAACAAATTAATACAATTGTATATGTTTTATCCATTCTCAAAAATCATAATTTAATGTGATTTTTATGAAATTATTGTTAAAGTTCTTATAATTATTTAACATTGAAAACAAAACATGAAAAAATGCATTCATATTCTTAAGGAATTATCCAGTTAGATTTTTGCCTTAGAGCAAAATTTTAAAACAATGGTCAGTGAAGTTTTCCGAAAATGGGCAGCTAATATATGGTTTTAGGGTTTATTTATGGGATGGATAGTTTCTGTTTCACATATTCATATTTGCCTTGTAGCATAAAAAGAAGGGTAGCTCTAACCTAATAATGATTCAACAAATGAATATATGCTAATTATGATAATGTTTCAGATCAACTTCAATCAACCCATTTTCAGTACCCTAAAATAATTAATTTTAAAGATAGAATAATCAGATCTTAGAAAATTATGCATAGTCTCATTGAAGTAATAAATCTAAAATTGACTTAATTATCAACATTAAAACTGTCTTTTCTTAGCTATCGCTGTTAATAACACTATCTCTATACAGGAAAAGAAAGAGCTGAAAGAAACTCAGGTTGCTATAGGCTAAATTTAGATCTAAACTTTTTAGAAGACCAATTTCTACTAACCTTAAAAATGATAGAGATGACTTAGAGTAAATAGGAAACCTAATAACTTTACCTTAAAAGAAAACATTTTAAATCTTGCTGGTGCTTTTTTGGGGGCCAATTAATACAAAACAACTAAAAATTAAGAGGGTAAATAAAAACAGATATGGACATTACAATCACTTTACAGATCAATACATACACTCGCTCGTCTCTCCTTGTTGAGTAACTCCCAAACTTCCAAAAATTTTGAAAGCAACTAGTACTTAATATTAAATTATTTCCTGACATTAATACAAACAATTGTATCTGTTTCCAGCAGTGAAGTGTGGCCTTTGCTGACCTGTGTTGTGCCACCAGGAGGCTACATGCTCATGGAATCTGCAACAACAATTGAACTACTTGGAAAATGTGTGAATATCACTGTGGTTGGATTTGGACAAAGTCCCACGAGAATAAATAAAAGTGGGACAATTTTAAATGATTTTGGAGTATAACTTTTGCTGGGATAAGGATTCTGGCCTTTCTCAAACATGTATTAAGGTATTTTGAAGAGGCAAAGCAGGAAAAGGCAGATGTAAAATGCTTCTACCAAAACTAGCATATTGTATCAGAAAACTTGAAGGGACTTTTCACTGGGAGAGGGACATAGTGCAAAACTTGATATTGGGGTTAACAATAAATGATATATTTCTTATTTAAGAATTCTATGTATCTTGACCTTTGTGATTAGTTTTCTCTGGGAAATAACCGAAAGCTAGTAGGTAAATAAATGAGTTCCTTCCAAAGGAACTTAAATTAACAGCAAGTCTATAATACCTTTGACTTTTATTCTGCAGTAATACACCCAACATTTAAAGACACTACAAAAAGCAGTATACTACAAAATAACAGAAAATTCTTTAATGTTCACCCAGAAATTAATTTTTTAATATTTTTAAATTAAAAATTTACTTAAGTAAAATTAATTATATATAATATTTATAAGTATAATACTACTGATGTGTTAAGCAAGAATTAACTAGCAAAAAATATAAAGATGTCCATATATTACTTAAAAGCTGTAATTCGATCAATTTTAAAATATCAGTCTGTATAATATTTCTCATAATAAAATGCTTCTCCACAACTGGCTGAGTTATTCATTTGCAGAATTTTGATACTTAAAGGACATTAAAATATTTTTCTGTTTCCAGATAAGGAAATAAAAGGGCTTTTAAAATATTTTTATTTAATATTTTTTATTTTTTTATTTAATATGCCATATACCAGTAACAATTATAGGCCTCATTCCCATGACCTGATGGAATGGTTTGAGGCTCTTTATGTTCCTGGAGCAAGCAGGTTCCCTTGGGCTCTACCTGCATGAGACAGGTCATATGGAGATGCTTACGGTGCCCGCTCGAGCAAATCGAAGATGAACAGGAAGACAGTGATACAGTGATTTAAAATATTTTTATGCTTCCAGATCTGGTAAGGCACTTGCCTTTAATTCAGCTGATGCAGTTCAAAACCCTCTGCTACTTACTGTATCACTGTATCATTGTCTTTCCATTCATCATCAATTTGCTTCGAGCGGGCACCAGTAACATCTCCATATGACCTGTCTCATGCAAGTAGAGCCCAATGGCACCTGCTTGCTCCAGGAACATAAAGAGCCTCAAACCATTCCATCAGGTCATGGGAATGAGGTCTATAATTGTTACTGGTATCTGGCATATCAAATACAACACGGGTAGCTTGCCAGGCTCTGCCGCAGGTAGCATACTCTTGTAGTCATCTCAAAATCCAGCATTTATTGATGAACCGCGCAGCTGCGGCCGTGCGAGCCAGGCTGTGATAAGCTGGTCCGCTGGGTGGAGTTCTGACGAGGAGGAAGTCCGATAAAATGAAAAGTGAAAAATGGAGGTCCTCATGGAGTGGGGGGTCGTCTGGCTTGTTGTGAGGTTCTGCTGGGGTGGCGGGCCAGGGCTAGAACCTGCCATCCCTCCCGGGCACCTCATGAGCGACTGGGCACAGTGAGAGCCAGTAGCAGCTCTGCCCCATGTCTGCTACTTACATTTCTCCAAAATTTCTGGGATTGTGTCCTGAGTTTGAAGCTCAGAGTAAGACCTGAGCACTTCTGGTTGTGGAAACAAAACAAACAAAACAAATAAGCACACAAAATAATTCCTCATCTCCTGTAGCTTTATATTTTGTTTCTCAGTGTATCAAGATTATAAGCTATTTCCTCTCTTATTATCATTTTCTAAAAATTTTATGAATCGTAGTAGGCAATTTATAATTTTAAAGTCAACTTAATTTAGTTTAAATATAAATTCATGGGCCAGAGAGATAGTCCATTGGGTAAGCACTTGCCTTGCATACAGCAGATCTCTGTTTACCCCTGGAGCCACTTATTGTCACATTCCACTACCAATAGCAATCCTTGAGCTCAATGTTCACCCGGTGAAAGTTGAGTAGGATGTAGTCAAAAAAAAATCAAATATTTCTATGTATTATCCACCTGGAATAAATATTTGTTCAACTTTGATATAAGCATACATACTCGAATATTCCTATTAAAAAAAAGGTATATACCAGTTTCACTGTCCTGAAAAGTACTCCAGTAAATTAAACTTCACATTCATTTCATCTTTTAATACTCAACCCAGGTACTTATTAATTTTATTTTTAACACCAAGTCTTATTTTTTAATAATCTATGTATATGCAATATGCAATAGATTTCATGGTTTTTAATAAAGTACAATGTTTCACAGATTCATCATTGTATTTGTGAATAATAGTTGTGCATTTATTACTAGGCATTATATTACATAGCACAATTTATTTCTTATTTACATCTTTGTAGAAATTTATATTGTTTTCAGTTTTAAGCTACTATGAATATAGTTATCATAAATAATAGATTCAAATATTTCTATGGATTTAGGAACCCTTGACACTCTTAAGCATTAAGGTTGGGGTCTTATTAAATGGTAAAATTATACAGAAAAGAAAAAGTCAAAAAAGAGATTTATGCCCCCTTACCTCTTCCACTAACATAATACTAAATAGATTGTAAAACCAAGAAGGCAGAACATCTTCAGCTGGTCAAGAGCTCTTGCTCATGATGGGATTCATCCTGATTAAAACCCGAGATTAGCCTGTTTGCTTCCCCTCTCTCTTCCCACAGGAATTCAGGACAGGTCATGTGAGGACATGTTGCTAGAAGGGGGAGTCTTCAGGGCCAGAACAAAACTCTTCCCAAGCTGATCTCCTATTCCCAGTGCTTCCTTCTGAAAACATTTAAATAACCCAGGCAGCTCTGTTGTTTGAGCCCCTGAACAGTGCCACAACTTAGAGGATTTGGGGCCTACAATACTCTGTTTGAGAACCTGGGCACTGGCACAATGTTTATGTGATTTCTGGCTCACAACACACAGGTGTATGTGAACACTACAGCTGAAATATACAACTTCCTGTGAACAGGTTTTCAGTGAAAAAGGTGAGTGAATAAGAGCCAGATGGGACCCTCATGTAAACACCCAACAAATATGTGTGGACAACCTCCAGTGACAATCACAGTCAAGAGTGTGAGAGAGACCCTCTCACACCAGTTTTTTGATAAGTGTACAGCCTGATAAAACTATTGTTGATTTTTCTAATGATAATTTTAGGTTGCTACAAATATGTTAATGGAATCAATGTAAAATAATTACTGCACCACACCAAGATCAGTGACCATAAACCTCCACCAGTATCCCTGTTAACCTCCAGTATCATCGTCTGCACCTCTCCACATCTTCCTCCCCTTGTCGGGAGCTTTACCGGGGTCCCCAATAGTGCCGGGAAGTGAGTTTCCTTCTACCTCCGGAGCCGGCGAGGAATGGATGAAAACTCAGGAATCCAAGCAGTTTTAAAAGGGTTTACTTATCATAGGTTCAGTCATACAAATCAGCAAAAGGAAAAGCAGGTGCTTAGGATTCCAGGCTACAACCCCAGCCACGTGTAGGCCAAGATGGCGGCCACCACGTAAAGGCCCTGTAAAGAGGAGACAAAGACAAGACTCCCAAGAAGGGTGCGAGCTCACAAAAAAAAGAGTCCAAAAAAGCCCTTTGAGAGAGGAAGCAGGCTAGTATTATACCCCTGCAAATCAGACCTCCCTCCCACTGTTATGGAAAGCAGGGAGAGTCAAATGCCCTCAGGTAATCTCTCCCAGCACCTCACCTCGGCCCTTTTTTATGCTAATGTCTTGAGCTAAGATCTGCCTGGAAAACCCTTTCTAAGGTAGAGAAGGGGGTTTCTGAGATGGCATGTCTCTGTACCAAAGACTAATACTAATGCCAGTTAAATAGCTCTCCAAGACTTCACAAGTCTCTTCTACTTCACGGTAGTTTTGTATTTTAGTTGCCTTTGAGTATATCAGGGAGCCATGCTTGTTTGCTTGGAGGCAAACAGCATTTCTCTCTGGTATAATTACTTAGGGATCCTAAGTGCCCAGGCAAATATGCTGGTAAGATCTAGCTAGTCCCACGATGATTGTGGTAGCATGGGAGAATATTTATACCAGCTAGTACAGAATACATGGTCAGATAAGACTGCCACATTCAGACTATCCCCCTATCTATGATGTGACCGGCAGGAGGCAATCCAGGGCAGATGCAGAGGCCTAGGCTTTTAGGTGTCCTGCAACACTTCCTGTTTATAAGTTTTGCAAGCCAAGACCTTGTTTTATCTCTGTATTTCATAGGTAAGTAAAATCACCAGTACCTGCTCTCCCTCCTGTCCTACTTTAACAAGTTTCCCTCCATTTTCATCCATTTGCTTTCAGTTAAATTATTTGATCATGTCTTAAAGCTGCGTTGCATTCCATTATGTATATATGTATATACATACACATATGTAACATCTTTATTCATGTTATTGCTCATATGGTTTGTTTCCATAATCTGACTAATATACTAAGTGCTATAATCAAAACAAACAAAAGAACTTATTGTTTAGTAATCAGATTTTTTAACAATTCCAGCACTTCCCATGCTCCCCTACCCCCAACCTGCTCATCCTTGCACCTTTTTAGAATGTTATATTTCATCTTCATTGCTTTTTCTGTTTTAGAAAATATTGTAGTGTCTTGTGTACTTTTAAATTTTTAGCTTTTAAATTTTAGTCATTCCAAAGTTAATTTTGTGTTGCTGCGAAATTATGCTTATGATTCTATTTCTTCTATATGAATATTTAGGACTTATACACAACCTATTTAAAAGTCTACACTTTCACTCAGATATCCATCAATACTCAACTGTCTTTATAGCCTCTGATTCTTTTCCTTTGTCTTTCATTTCATCAATACTGCATGGTTTGGAGATTTTAAATATACTATAGCATGATTGAAATCAAATATAATCACTTTTTTTTTGGAAATAATGCACTGTCTGCATCTAAAATTTTATATGAATTAAAAATTCACTAATTTCACCAACAATTATAGCATGATAATTTTGGATTAGTAAGCCATTCTGCACAGAGAATAAAAATAGTATAGTTATTAAGATATAGTTGAAATGTAACCTGAATAGAAACTAATAAATTGAAGTTAAATTAAATAAAGCTAAAACAGAAAATATAGCCATTAAATTTATCTGCAGGGGCGGAGTGATAGCCCAGCGGGTAGAATGCCTTGCATGCAGCCGGCCTCTGCCGTCCCTGGGTTCGGTCCCCGCGCATCCCATATGGTCCCTCGAGCACCGCCAGGAGTAATTCCTGAGTGCAGAGCCAGGACTAACCCCTGGGCATCACCGGTTGTGACCAAAAAAAAAAAAAAAAAAAAAAATTATCTGCAGAGGGCCCATAAAATAGCTCAAGTGGCATAGCGTAAGCTTAGCAAGACATCCAAAATTCCATCTCTGGTACAACATAATCCTCCCACCAAATAACGGGACCTCATGGATCCCTGAATTCAGGATATGGTCCCCATTTAAAAATCATCTGAAGACCAAAGAGATAGTGCAGAGGTGAAGGTCCTTGTTTTGCATGTGACTGACCTGAGTGCAATTCTGGTATCATATATATGTCCCTAAGCGCTGCCTGAGCATAGAGTCAAAGAAAGACTTTAGCAGCAACAGGTGTGAGCCCTATGGCAGAATTATACAAGGACAGTATAATTTATAAAACTATAAAACATATTTTAGTATACTCCAAATTATATCACAAGGCATATAAATTAATAAATAATAATTCAATAATGTTACATAATTTTAATAGTAATAAATCCTGGTACAAAATGACATAAAGCAAATATTGGTTTCAATATGACAATTAAGATGCCATGGGTTAATTTTATTTGGAAGTGGTGGATAAGTGAATGAATCTTAAATTAAACTCAGGTGGTAAAAATTAATAAAAGCTAATGCCTGATTGAATATACATCTTGTCAAGTTAAAGGGTGATATTGTTAAAAATATAATTGAGATAATTATATGAACAGGTTTGTTTTAAACTTATGAATATTAGTGTGAGGAAGGACTATTTGTCAGTAAAAAAATATAATAGGATTTGATGTTCTTATATATATTTATAGAAAGGCCAGTGGGTCAACATAATTATTTGGAAAAGGGAAGCAGTCTTCTAAAATGCCAGTGATGCATCCCAATCACTTATTCCAAAAAATTATCTCATTAAACAAGTGAACTGAATCATAAATGTCTGATGTTCATATTAAAATCACTGTCTTTGAATGACTTATGTGAACACTTAGATAGGTAGTACTTCACAATTTTATCAATTCTAGATAAATATTTAATTACACTTTGCAGTTAACTGATTCAAGAACATTATCTAAGATGTAGACATTATAAGACTAATCCACTTATAAGAGTCATAAAAAAGTAATAAAATAATTTTATGATTGTTTATAATATCTTTTGCAAGGTCAGTACTTTTAAAGATTTGTGGTTAATAATTTTGGGGTTAAGTTAAGCAAATGAAAATGTGCATAAACAAAAAAAATATATATATATATACTTTAATCTTACAAAAAAGAAAGATATTTTCTTTGCAATGCTCCCTTGTCACTTGTCAATTTTCTTCCCATTGTCAATTGATCTGCTCAAGTGGGTGCCAGTAACATCTCCATTCATTGGGAATGAGGTCCATCATTGTTGCTGTTTTTGGCATATTGAACACACCTGGGTAGCTTGCCAGGCTCTGCCGTGGCTCTGCATTCATTCCAGAGGCCCCAGTCTTTTCTGTGTCAGACCATCAACCATAGAGGGCCCATGGGGCAGAGCCCTGGGCATAGACAAGCCTGTCTCTGTCTGCCACCTGCTGATGCAGCCAAAGTACTGCAGCCACACCTGCAACACCTTGAGAGGCAGGTAATGCTCCCTATATATTATATTTAAAAATAAATAGTCTCTTCATAAAACAGGCATATATTTCAAGATCTTTGATTTTCTACATGCCACTAATTCATAGAAAATACATATTACTTGAGTGACCAATGCTTAATACTTTTTCTTCTGTTATTATTTGAAAATATCCATATGGCTTATCTGCCTTGAGGAGATATTCTGGATACCTAAAAAATTGAAAATTGGTAACAATAATCCAAACATGAATTCTTATTTTATTCAACTATGTAAATGAATGAAAATCATCTACTATGTTGTATTTTTTTTTTTTCTTTTTTTGCTTTTGGGTCACACCCAGCAATGCTCAGGGGTTACTCCTGGCTCTGCACTCAGGAATTACTCCTGGCGGTGCTCGGGGGAACATATGGGACGCCGGGGATCGAACCCGGGCGGCACAGGCCAGCCGGTGCAAGGCAAACGCCCTACCCGCTGGGCTATCGCCTCCGGCCCCTGTTGTATTTTTTATTTTTAATGTTTGTGTTTTCCTTACATTTATACAAACATTGATTCAATAGCATTAATTTAAAAGGGAAATTAGTATTTAAAATTTGGGATTGGCCAGGTGCTCTAATAAAGATTTTCATTAATTCATTTTTATATCCAGGATTGGTTGTTTCATCTCTGGAACAACATAAATTTTTTCAGGGGCCACATCAGATGTGCTCAGTGCTGAATCCTGGCTCTACAGTCAGGAATGACTCATGGTGGGCCTCTGGGAACCATATGAGGTGTTGAGAATTGAAGTGGATAGTCAGTTGAGTTCACGCCAATTACCAAATCTACTATACCTTTGCTCCATTCCACAACAGAAAAATAATTGACGAAAGTATGTCTTGCAATTTTAAAGGATTTGAATCCATGTACATGACTTTTTTTTTTTTTGCTTTTTTTGGGCCAAACCTGGCAGTGCTCGGGGGTTACTCCCTGGCTTTGCACTCAGAATTACTCCTGGCAGTGGTCCTGGGACCATATGGGATGCCCGGATCAAACCCGGTTGGCCGCATGCAAGGTAAACAACCTATCTGCTGGACTATTGCTCCAGTCCCAGGTACATGACTTTCAAATGAAGTTTCAATAAAATGAGTACTGTTTTATAGTGTTAGGGGTTAACAAATGCTGTGCTATCAGGGATTGTAATCAGTAAACTGGGTTCTTGCTAGAGTCTCTGGAATGAGCACTAAGTTACACAATTAGGCTCCAAATTTATATTTCTTTTAATTTGTGGGAGGAGTGGACTATACTCAGTGAGCCTCAGAACTTACTTCTGGCAGTACCTACTGCAGGACACCTAAAAGCCTAAAAGCCTCTGCATCTGCCCTGGATTGTCTCCTGCAGATCACTTTGCAGATAGGGGGGTAGTTTAAATGTGGCAATTTATCTGACCATGTATTCTGTACTGGCTGGTATAAATATTCTCTCATGCTACCCACAATCATTGTGGGACTAGCTAGATTTTACCAGCATATTTGCCTAGCCACGTTGGATCTCTAAGTAATTAGACCAGAGAGAAATGCTGTTTGCCTCCAAGCAAGCAAGCATGACTCCCCTGTTATACTCAAAGGCAACTAAAATACAAAAACTACCCTGAAGTAGACGAGATTCTTGTGAAGGCTTGCAGAAATATTTAACTGGCATTAGTATAGTCTTTGGTACAGAGACATGCCATATCAGAAACCCCTTCTCTACCCTATAAAGGCATTTACAGGCAGATCTTGGCTCAAGACATTTGGTGAGGTGCTGGGAGAAATTACCTGAGGGCATTTGACCCTCCCTGCCAGGGGAAGTTACATTTAACTTATAGCTCCTCCCAGCTCTGCTTTGAATTAGCTCTGGGTTCTTATAAACAGCCAGAAGGCCTCCTGAAGTTGCTACATTTCTATAGAGTTGTTTTCGTGTTTTCATCTCTAGATAGCCCAGCCCAGAATGGGCCAAACTGGAAAGTTTGGGCGGATTTCTGGCTTAAAAATAAGCGCAAGAAGAAAGAAGCTCTCTTTTTGCTCTTTTCCCCTTTTTTGCCATTTTGGCTTCCCTTGGCATTTTGCTTCTCCATCCTCTCCATTCTCTGTTGGGCCTCAACACGTGGTGGCAGCCATCTTGGCCTACAAGTGGCTGGGGCCTAGCTGGGAACCAAAGTCCAGGGGTTTTCCTGCTCTTGGATTGTATATTGGAACCTGTGAGTGTAAGCCCTTTTAAAACTGCATCGGGTTCCTGAGTTTTTCATCCATTCCCCGCTGGCTTCGGAGGTAGAAGGGAACTTACTTCCCGGCACTGTCGGGGACCCTGGTGGCATCCCAGACAAGTACCTATGTGTCGGGGCGCTCCGCGGGGTCCCCGACAGTGCTGGGAAGCGAAGTTCCCTTCTACCTCCGGGCCGGAGGAACGGATGAAAACTCAGGAATCGATGCAGTTTTAAAAGGCTTTACTTATCACAGGTTCAGGCATACAAATCAGCAAAAAGGAAAAACCGATGCTTAGGATTCCGGGCTAGGAACCCCAGCCACGTAGGCCAAGATGGCGACCACCACGTAAAAGCTTCCAAGGGGAAATGAACGCTCACAAGGAGAAATCCCACAAGGAAGAAGGAAGCGAGAGCGGGAACCGAGCTAGTTTATATCCCTGTAACTCAGACCTTCCTCCCACTGTTATGGAAAGCAGGGAGGGTCCAATGCCCTTAGGTAATCCCTCCCTGCACCTCACCTAGGGCCTTTACTGTGCTAATGTTTTTGAGCCGAAATCTGCTTAGGAATGCTTTTGTAGTGTAGAGAAGGGGGTTTCTGAGATGGCATGTCTCTGTACCTTGACCAACACCAATGCCAGTTAAATATTTCTCCAAGCCTTCACAAGTCTCCTCTACTTCATTGTAGTTTTATATTTTAGTTGCCTTTGAGTATATCAGGGAGCCATGCTTGTTTGCTTGGAAGCAAACAGCATTTCTCTCTGGTCTAATTACTTAGGTGTCCTACGTGGCCAGGCTAATATGCTGGTAAGATCTAGCTAGTCCCACGATGATTGTGATAGCATGGGAGAATATTTATACCAGCTAGTACCGCATACATGGTCGGATAAACTGCCACATTTAGACTGCCCCCCTTATCTACGGAGAGATTTGCGGGGAGGCAATCCAGAGCAGATGCAGCGGCCCTTAGGAGTCCTGCAACACCTATCGACTATATGCTGTTGTAAGCAATTCAACCCTAGTTAGTCACAGCTATGCTTATATCCTGTACTATCCTCACATCTGTATCTTAAATACTCACTTTATTCTCTTACTTCCTCTTTTACAATAACATGTTCATGTTATGTTAAAATTCAGAGTCTTGTAGCCTATTTATCCTCCAGTGATTCTTTAATAAAATCTCTAGAAACTATGATGTAATATTAAGATAAAAATGAACTGCAAATCTCTGATTAAAAACGTGTTTTCAAATTAGAAGATGTACCTTTAAACTTCTCAAAAATGTTTTGGTGGGTGGACTGAAAATGATTTATTGTATAAATTCATTTTATAAATTTCAGGAACTTAGAAATTCCTACTGTATAACCCAGAAGAAAAGAAAATTTAAGTTGAATGAAGACGAGAAAATGCTACTATTTTGTCTTATGCTAAATGACTTCACAAATGCAGGGAAAATATACAATAGATATTTAACACTACTGGCAAGGCAAGAAGCTGGCAGAGACTTTCTATAGAGCAAACCCAATGGGAATGCTATAACTAAAGGATCAGATGTAAAACTATCACAGAACTGGCCTCCAGTCAAACCACAAATCAAACCCACAAAATGAAATGCTGGTGATTGACATACGGCTTATAAGCAATGAAATAATCAAATATAAATCCAGATCATCTCTATCAGCAATTGCCAACTAAAAATGTCATTCAGGGTGGGTCTAGATACCTAAGTAAACAAATGTTCCATTACAAAGTTTGGGACCTTGAGAAATATTGTGGCTTTGGACAACATAAGATTCAAATCCTATATTCATTTCGGCTCTTTTCTTCAGTCAGTTTATTACTAATTACCATAAGATAATGAACTCAAAGAATTAATAGATGTAAACATGGTATTAAGAATAGAATCCCTAGGAATAAAAATATTTGAATTTTATTAAGTTTCTTTTATTTTAGTTTCTACAAAAGCACTGTGATTTTTAATACTGTCAAGAACAATATCTGGCTCACAAAATTCCAGTATCACATACAACACCAGAATGTCAGGATCCTTCCTCCACCAATGACACACGGTCCCCCCACAGTATCTCTACACTCTTAGCAAACAAAGATCTGTAGGCTGACCCTCAAAGTCTATTATCATTGCAAATTTTTCTTTGTGTTAGAGTCAGACAGCGTGGTGTTCAGATCGCACTCCTGGCTCTGTTCAGGGATCAATTATGTTGGGATTCAGGGATTTATATGGTCCAAGATCAAATTCTGGTTGTCCATTTGGTTGTCCATATGCGAAGCAACAGTTACTGCCATATTTCATTTTAAATACATTTATTTTATTTTATTTTATTTTTATTTTTACAATTACAAAGATATACAATTGAAATGTTCATATTTGGGTTTTGGTCATACAGTATTCCAGCACCCATCCCACCACCAGTGCCCATCTCCCACTACCAACGTCCCCGCTTCCCTCCCCCTCTCCCCCAGCCCTCCTCCATGGCAGGTTCTTTATTTCTTTCCCTTTCTCTCTCTTTCTCTTTTCCTTCCCTTCCAGACTATCGATTACAGAACATACATTAAAGGGTTGTCATGTGTAACTTTTTGCCTTTATTTAATGCTCAGTTCTAGGTTGGTATTAGTACCCTCGACAATTATTAGCACACTGTTCCATTTTCTGTCTTACCTAGCCTCTGACTCCCACACATTTGTGAAAATTTCCACCTTTGACAAGACCTCCTGATATATGTTTCACTTGACCTTGGATATTGTTATCATAATATGCACATATATATTTATGCTATGCAAATAAATGCAGTCATTCTGCAACTGTCTCTCTACTTCTGGCTAACTTCGCTCAACATAATCTTCTCCATGTCCAGTCCATCCATTTATAGGCAAATTTTATAACTTCATTTTTTCTAACAGCTGCATAGTATTCCATTGTGTAGATGTACCAAAGCTTCTTTATCCAGTCATCGATTTTCGGGCACTCTGGTTGCTTCCATATTGTGGCTATTGTGAATAATGCTGCTATGAACATAAAAGTAGGGATGGAAAAACCCTCCACGACGTTGAAGCTAAAGGCATCTTCATTTTTACATACATTTTATGCACAGAATATTTCCTTCTATATCACAGGTCCCTTTCCTTCTGAATAACTTCATTAAACATGATACCCTCTAGTTCCATCTACTGTAAAGCCAATTATAAGAGTTCTTCGTTTATTATAGTTGAATAGATTATACAACAGCTTGTTTATACTTTTATCTCTTCTTGGGAACTTGTGTTGTTTTCAGTGAAGAATATTTAAAGAAAAGATCACAAACAAGTTTTCAAAGTAATGATTTGGAGTCCTTGAAATTTTGAGGATGAAACTCTGAGCCATACTCATGCCAGATAAGTGTTCTGCCTCTTGAACTATCTCTATGATTCTTATTTGTAAAAAAAAAGGTAATCACAATCACAATCACAATCTTTCCGTTGATCATCTATTTGCTAGAGCGGGCACCAGTAATATCTCCATATGTCCTGTCTCATGCCAGTATAGCCAGGGGCATCGGCTTGCTACAGGAAAAGAAAGAGCTTCAAACCATTATATTAGGTCATGGGAAAGACCTAATATAATTGTTACTGGAATTTGGCATATCAAATACAACACGAGAAGCTTGCCAGGCTTGTCGAGCGGGAGGCAAACTCTTTTAAACACCTCCAAATAAAGCATTTATTGAAGAACCGCGTGCGAGCCGGCCGCGAGCCGGGCTGTGATGGGCTGGTGTGCTGGGTGGAGTTCTTACGACAGGGAAGTCCAAATGTGGAAAATGGCGGTGCCCGTGGAGTGAAGGGGGGGTGGTCTGGCTTGTTGTGAGGCTCTGCCGAGGTGGTGGGCCAGGGCTAGAACCCGCCATGCCTCCCTACTGCCTCATGAACGGCTGGGCACAGGGAGAGCAAGGAACAGCTCTGCCCCATGTCTGATAGTCTCTGGACCAGCATACCTAGGCTGGATTGAGGAAAAAACTGCTACAGGGTGGGTGTCGATGATCCTGGCTGTGATGGGCTGGTCTGCTGGGTGGAGTTCTGAGGAGAGGGAAGATAAGTGTTCTGCCTCTTGAACTATCTCTATGATTCTTATTTGTAAAAAAAAGTAAAGCAATAAATAATGCAGATTAAGTCAAAATAGTCTTTCATGTCATGCAAATAAATTGGATAAAGTGGGTGGATCCTATAACTTATCCATATAAGTGGGTGGATCCTATATCTGGTAAGGGCTGTTATCACTCATCACTGTTGTTCATCTTTTTTGCTTGAGTGGGCACCAGTAATGTCTCCATTTGTTGGGAATAAGGTCATTATTGTTACATTTTAGCATATCTAAAACACCACGGGTAGCTTGCCAGGTTCTGTGTATCTCTGGGTTCCTTCCAGGAAGCTCAGTCTTTTCTCTGTAAGAACATTTCGTATTTCTTAAAAAGCTAAGGAAACACTACTGGTATGTGTTGTAAAGAAGACTGGGTCTACTGCAAGATTCCTTTGCAATATATGGTAGTGTTTTTATGTTATAATGTATAGTTTAGATTCAAATGATTACACATTGGAGATGTGTTGAATGCCTAAAATTACTAACTTCATTTTCATAAATTCACTGATCACTACATAATTAAACTATAAATTATAGATAAAAAAGAAATTGTGAAGCACTCATGGGCTTCCTAGTGAATTATAACAAATAATTTTTTTTTTTGCTTTTTGGGCCACACCCGGCAATGCTCAGGGGTTACTCCTGGCTCTGCACTCAGGAATCACTCCTGGCGGTGCTCAGGGGACCATATGGGATGCCGGGATCGAACCCAGGGCCGGCACAGGCCGGCCGCGTAAGGCAAACTTCCTACCCGCTGGGCTATCGCCCGGCCCAAGAGGAGAAAAAATTTTTAAAAAATGGTCCAGATGATTATTTAAAAAATTATGGAGCTAATGATGAACCAAGTACAGACCATGTCCCTCATGAACAAATATTTTCAATTAAATATAGCAATATAAAAAGCGATGGACATACAAAAAACAATGACAATACTGATAAAAAATTTAGAAATTATATCAAAATCTGAAAACACCAAAGGATCATTCATTAGTGTCTAGGAGCTGCTGGGGTCCCCAGCAATATCAGGAAATGAGTTCTTTTTACCTCCAAGGCCTACGGGAATGGATGAAAACTCTTAATTCCTGCGCAGTTCCAAAAGTCTTTTAACTAATTGTCAATATTAAAACAAGTTCCACCACTAAA
This sequence comes from Cryptotis parvus, assembly GCA_021461705.1. Classification (NCBI taxonomy): domain Eukaryota; kingdom Metazoa; phylum Chordata; class Mammalia; order Eulipotyphla; family Soricidae; genus Cryptotis; species Cryptotis parvus. The sequence goes on along the minus strand of JAJIBD010007909.1, from coordinate 23,092 downwards.
ATTAAAGAAAATAGGATTTCACACTCCTCTAGCTCTTGGTCAGAACTCCAACAATGCACTTGGGCCCAAGTCTCCCACAGAAGTGTATGACATACCCCGTCAGTCACCTTATATATCCAAAAGTATTAATCCTATCTTCAGGGAGGGTAGTGTCAACAAAGATCAACAAATCAACTTCTCGGTGTAGATGATGGGTAGTGTCACACTAGGGTGGTGCCACACTTGCTTCTGTTCTAAACAAATGACTATGCTGGGGACTTATGTCAAAACACTGGAGAAAAAGATAGGACTGAAAGAAAGAAATACATCTTAATGAATGTATGTTCATGGGGAGAGACACATCATAATTTCATGGGCTTCATGCAATCTAGATAGTACACACAAGGGCCTTCTATTTCTATTCTGCACCAAGGTGATTCTGAGTGTCTTATACTGTTTACTGAAAGGGTCATGCTTGCCTGCGTGAGGACAAACTACTATAATCCTTCTTGTAATCTTAAACAATAGTCTCAGGATAGCCAGGATGGTGGTCTCCTGGTAAATTCCCACACTGGGGCCAGGGAGGAATTCTGCACAATCTAGATATAATTTAGAACATAGCAGAAATTATAATATTTCAAGTTATTAATTTAGAGTCAAAATTACTTCTGTAACTGGCACACCCTCCACCAGTGTTTACACAGAAGAGGCATCTTAGTAGCATGAACCCTGGCTTAAGGGCATGTAAATAGCTTAAACTATTAATGGATTAAACAGCAGAGATCCCTAAACAGCAGAAATCCCAAGCTAACTAGGCCCTGTCATGCAACACAACTGGTTAATATATAAATAGTAATTTGCAACCATAAAAAGTTATAATGTTATCATAGATTATTACAAATTATCAATTTATAAGGTTTTTGTAAATTATTATTCAATTATTTATTAAAATAGTTGAAACAAACATATACCGACAGAAATCATATAGAAATGAATTTACATAATACAATTCATTACCAAAACATTTAAAAAACAAAAATTCTCTATAAATAAAAGTGTGTGCTAGCCACTATGACTAGGAAACTTTTTTTTCCATTTTTGGGTTATACCTGGCGATGCACAGGGGTTACCCCTGGCTCTGCACTCAGGAATTACTCCTGGCGGTGCTCAAGGGATCATATGGGATGCCACATATTAAACCCAGATAGGCTACTTGCAAGGCAAACTCCCAAGTTGCTGTACACTCTCTCGGGCTCCCACCAGGGAAATTTTTACCTATAAAATGGCTACAGAGAATTTGGGAGATTTGGGGATTCTGAGAAAGTTGTTCTGCATCTTACAGTGTTGTTACTTTGCAATATTTTTGCTCAAATTTTTCATAATCATACACCAAAACAATGATTTTTAAAATATGGTTATCTTGGTTTAAATATTTGGCTAATAACATTCATTGATAGGCTAGTATGTGACTGGCAAAATTTTCTAACTGAATTCAAAGAAGATTGACATTGTTATATTGAGGTACATATTACATCCATATTGTGATTCATTTAAACAATTGCTGGTGGGTTCACTATAAAAATGTAATATATCAAGATTTTTACCATGTCTCTCAATCTAGTGTTGAGTGCTGATTAGTCATAGGCAAAAAGAATTAATGGGAGATGGCATATCTATGTAATACTCTAGTTAATTACATTTATATCTAATGAAAGTTTATTCACAGATAATGTTTTTCTATTGAAAAGATATATAAGTGTTTTGTGAAGTAATTATTATGTCATTCTTGGGAAAGCAGTAACTAGCACATGACTCAAGACAGATCTAGGTAATCAAAGGCATCTCAGCTTACTCTCATAATAGAAATTTCCAAAGCTGTTTCCAGGGATACAGCCTATCAGCTGGTGTAGTTTGTTTGCTTTTTGGTCTCACCCAGCAATGCTCTAGGGTTACTCCTGACTCTGCACTCAGGAATTACTCCTGGCAGTGCTCAAGGGACCATATGGGATGCCGGATATCGAACCCAGGTCGGCCACGCTCAAGGCAAACCTCCCTAACTGCTGTGCTATCGCTCTGGCCCCAGGCTGGTGTAGTTTAGTGATAGAGTTCATGCTTTAGGTACTTGAATTCCTGGGTTTTAACTCTACACTGTCATAAAAGTTCCCCAAAATAAAGACCAAACGAAATAGTCCAGGGAAGTAAAAAATGTAAATTGTGCTACTAAGCCTGTATGTATGAATTGCAACTAAAACCTCTATAAAACTTTTGAATTTTGCCAAGTGGTGTGGAAAAATTTCTCTTGTGGCTTCCTAAGGTTGAGCCCTCTAAGTCCTCTTTTTATCAAAACACTAACTGCCAATATGGAGTGACCTGACTCTTAAATGTCTCTCAGCCATTTGCTTATGGGAAACAGGTCAAATTATACCTGGGAAAAATTGCAACCTCAATGGTTTACTGACAAAAAATAATATATTTTTAAATAGAATACTTCCTTTGGAAAAAATTTCATTAAGAGATACATATAAATAAAATTTATTATTAATAGGAGTAAAATTTAATATAAAATCTCATATATCCATTAAAGTGTGCATTGTGTTAGAAAGAAAGATATTGTTGATCAAACAATACATCACATCATATTCAAGAAACAATATACAACAATTATTTCTATATTCTTGATCACTTCTTCACTTGACAGCATTATTCATCGATTTCCTCAAGCGGGCGCCAGTAATGTTTCCATTGGACCCTATCACGTGCCAGCGTAGCCCAATTGCATTTGGTTGCTTCAGGAAAATGAAGAGCTTCAAACCATTCATTTAGGGTCTGACAAAGAAGTCCGACCATCGTAGGTGGGCGGCCTTGTGATCTTTTGATGTCCTGTGGGATCCAGTCGGTAATGGCTCCAGTCCAGAAGTTGTCTCCAAATCACATTACATGTCTAGCCTATCTGATTTTCAATGCCTTGGCAAACGAGACAATGTCCCTGACTCTGGATTGTCAATTTCTATATTAATTATTACTAAATGTAGTCATTTATGATTTTCTCATTTTTCTCTCTTTATTTGTCTTCTCAAATCATTGTAAATGATATTTCATGGTAAATGAGAGCATATTTATAAAATATTACAATAATTTTTTTCAAAAGTTGACTTAAGAACAAAACTAAAATGTTGGTATTTTTTTATTAAAAGCTGAAGAATTCTACAATAAAAACAAAAGCATGGGATTAGAGAGTGAATTTAATGATTTCAATTTAACAGTTTATGTGATTAACCAACACTAACTTAGATTTCTGTAGTTCTAACACCCATGTTCTAATATTCTTATTCCAAATATGGCAGAATTTTCACAATAAACCTCAAAGGAACATTCATAAGTTGAGGAACTTTGGTGTTTAAATACTAAATTTTTCCCTATCAGTGATGTACTTTTCATTATCTAAGAAGAGCACTTTACATAAGCTTCCTGTTGCTAATCATTTTCATAGTTGAACAGGATTTAAAACTCATTTCTTTTTAATAAATACATGTCTAATCGACTTCCTATTTTTAAAGCATATCATTTGTGCTACGTAGTCTTTCATTTTACTTTTTTGCCCTTTTTGTAGGAATTCTGATATGAATGAAAAATTAAGTGGCTAAGGAACACTTAATCCGAATTAAACATTTTACGTATTGTATAGATGTTTGATACATGTATTGTATGTCTGTGTATTTGAAACAATAATATAGGTTATCACAATAATTCTAGAAGTGTAGTACTCCTTGATAATTACAAAATAAGTATATATAAATATTAATAACTAAATGATAATTCATTTTCTAAAAAGTAATGTTAAGAATGATTAGAAATGATTTTTTTAAATTTTGAAGTTTAATAAGCTTATAGAAATAAAGTTCAGCTCACAAATTTTTTAAATTTTATTGCATATGTAAATGTCTCCAGAGGCAATTAAGTCATTTCTTTAAAGTTATATATCTCTATATTACATGTGACTAAAATAACCCTTAAGAAGTACTAAATAAATTTTATGAATAGTTTAGATTTTTATTTTGCATTTTTAACTTTCAATTTTCATGTGCCTAGAAAAACATTTACAACATTTTGCCATAATGTGCTTTTATTCTGAACTGCTTTTTTAAAGCATGTAAAACAAAAGTTGTGATCTTTAGTTAAATATAGGATACATGTTTTATAATGTATGTAGTTTTGTTAAAAATTACAGTGGTGATAATTAAAATATTATAATACTTTGAGAGAAATATTGGCCAATAATATCTGAAATTATGCTGTCTTATATTTCATTTAATTAAAAAATACAATTTATATTTTAGAAATGCTCTTATTGCTGTTTGGTTTTGTAAATGATTTTATTCAGGAAACCTCACAGTTATTAGGAAGAAATAGCTTTTATTTATGATACTATAACTTCTGTCTAAAATCTTATAATTTTAAAAACAGGTGATTTTTTAAGTTAAGTTTATTTATAATTTAGCCAGTTTAAAGAATAAAATAATGATCTTAGAATCAGAAAGAAATAAACTGACTTAAAGGTCATCAAGAACATCTCAAAGGAACTAATGACTTTACAGGCTTTATCCACTCTCACCCCCAAGTGAAATCAATCTCTAATTGATTCACACATTCGTGTGCAGTTGATAGAAAATAATCATCTCTATATCTGTTGTGTAAATGGCAAGTCTACCTTTTTCCTTTTATCATTCTGAAAAGATTCAATGCACTATATATGTATATATATACGCATGTACGTATATATGTATATATATATTAGACCATAATTTTATATTTCCTATTTAAAATGCCCTTGTTCATAGGGAATAATTGTCATTCTGATTATTCATTATCTCAAAAGATAATCCTAGGTGAATTTGGTTTTGTTAATTAGTTTTCCATGTTCTGTAGCAACTAAAATGCCATCAAACAACACCTCCTCTGAGCCTTTCTGAAGATCCTAGTCCCTAATGGAGCTGTCTACTATACATCTGTTTTCCAAACTTTTTAGCCTTTTCCACTTCATAATTAGTGATTCTGACGCTACTATGTCATAGATACAGGGGCTAATAACCTATGTCACTTTTCTCACTTCCATGAACATGCAAGCTTATTCAATTTTGCAGACTTAAAATATACATAGAAGAAAACATAGAATTATGAGTAAAAAGTGAGTAAGATATTAAGCTTTGTAAGATATTAAGCTCAACTACCTTGAAACTGGGTAAACATCCTTGATGTTGTTGTAGTATGCTGTTTTAAGAATTGTAACTTTCAACCCTGACCTAAGGCCTTTTCAACTATCTAAAGGAGAATGCTTCTCTTTAATGTCAGTATTACTTTTTAGTACCTGAAAAAAAATTCGACTTGCTCTTGACTTGATCACATGGAAAGTTAGAGAAAATTTACTCCTTTAAAAATTATCAAAATATATCAAAAGTATTAAAACTGTGATATTAGGTATATATCTCTAAAACTATGGGGGAGAGAAGGAATAGTCAAAAGTTGAAATTACATATTTTACAGAATTCCAATCTAAGTCTAGGTAAGAGAATCGATAGAGGAAAGGAAAATTCCTGACTCTCTTTGGGTTCTTTCTACCATACTAATTTGCAGCTACTTTTCTGTATTCTAATACCAATGTAAATTCATGACATAAATAGAAAGACATATCCTTACCAGAAATATTATAATTTAAGCCATATTGAAGATAATATATATTTTATACATTGATTATAATTGACCATACTTACAATGGAGTTAATGTTTCAGATTCTTGTGTATTGTTATACAATTTTCATGGATTATTTCTATAAATCTTTCAACAATTATCCCAAACTAATTAGTTCTATCCCTTCAAGAATTACTTAATAAAATATAGTCATTATTAAATATAGCTTCTGATATTTATGTAATGAATGCTGTTTAAAATGTTTTTATTATAAATACTAATTTATCATAAAAATTAGATGAATTTTTTCTATTTTGTTTGAGATACTTTATTTTTATCAGGAGAAGAAAACTAATTCTTAAATAATGGTTAAGGATATAAGATTTGTAATGAGATATCATTGACTCAAATCCTTCTAGTTTTCGCCCACTAACTCTGTTATGTTTCAGAACTTCTATGACACAGTATAGAGAACTACTATGACAGAGTATTACGTATACTGTGTCACAGTATAATACGCTATATTTAAATTATGGGCAGAACATTAAAGTGGCTTATCTTTATCTCTAAATTACAAATAATGCATAAGATAATACGGTCCTTATGGTACCCTAGAATATGCAACAGAGGTGATGTGTACATACAAAGATCTAGTCACTACTGACACATTCTGCTATGTCCAAAAATGGTTCTATATAAAATGTATTTCATAATTTTTCCTCATTCTATTGTTCCCCCTAATTTGTAGTTTAAAATCTATAAAACCCTCTCTCTGTAAACAATTAAGATTAACAAAACTCTAATATCACATGATTGTTATATACCCTTGATGTAATTGTAAGAATAATATATCTATTATTATTACCAAAATGTGTAACCCCAATTTAGTCATGAGAAGAACAGGAGACAAACCAAATTTAGATAATGTGAATGGAATTTATGACATATATTTTTTGAGTAACAAGATAGGAAATTTAGGAAAAAAAGTAATACCTGTCACTTTACTGTCATAGATAGTTAATTAAATTGTGGGACTCACATTGAATAAAAAGCAAAAAAGAGACTATTGATGGAAAAACTGATGAAATACAAATAAAGTCTGAAGGTTAGTTTATATGCCAAAAAGGGCTGGAGCAATAGTAAAATACTATATTAATGTACTACTTGTAGTACAGTAATATATATATATGTATGTATATATATATATATGTTACTCATTGTACTCATTGTACTCAGAGTAATATATATTACTCATTGTATATATATATACATATATATGCATGAAATACATTTGGTGATGATATAACACTTTGCGGAAAAATTTCCTGAATAAAGACTGCTTATGGAAATGAAGACTCAGTATTTTAAAGATGTCAGTTAACTCACTACAGATCTAAACTTAGACCCAATCTAAGGTTCCATATAGTTTTTGTATGTGTTCTGTTCATTAAAAGTGATAAAATGGTTCTACAATATTATGAAAATCTAATAAAAATAGATACCCACAAAATATGGAGAAAATTACCTCACAGGGAAAATTGTCCTATAATGAATTAAAGTATAGACCTCATTCCCATGACTTGAAAGAATGGTCTAAGTTTCTTCTTGTTTTTGGAGATTCCCTTGGGCTACACTAGCACACCACAGGGCATATGGAGATGTTTCTGGTGACCACTTGAGCAAATCGATGAACAACAGGAATACAAGTGATTCAAGTGAATCAAGTGCAAATAATATATTTCAGACATATCACATGCAACTTGAATCAGTCTCTCTACTATTTCTGATGAATTAAATCATCTGAATTTTTTTTAAAAAATGTACTCAGAAGTACTGATTTATTTAGTTGCTTACAATGGGTTTTCAGCCCTGCAATACACCACCCCATTCTCGCCCAGAAACTTATTCCTTCCACTGCCTACTTGATTCCCTTGCACCTTGAAACCTGACTTCTTGACAGTTGCTTTTTTAAATTATTTACTGTAGTTTATACTTATGCTTATGGCACTGCTGTGTCTGGTCATTTCACTTTGTACAGATATTTCACCTCTATACCACAGAGGGCTAGAACCCGCCATGCCTCCCGACTGCCTCATGAACGGCTGTGCACAGGGAGAGCAAGGAACAGCTCTGCCCCATGTCTGAGAGTCTCTGGACCAGCATACCTGGGTCCTGATTGAGGAAGAAACTGCTGCAGGGTGGGTATCGATGATCTGGGCATGGCGGGTACTAGCCCTGGCCCACCACCTCAGCAGAGCCTCACAACAAGCCAGACCACCCCTCCTCACTCCACGGCGCCGCCATTTTCCACATTTGGACTTTCCTCTCGTCAGAACTCCACCCAGCAGACCAGCCCATCACAGCCCGGCTCGCGGCCGGCTCGCGCAGTTCATCAATAAATGCTTTATTTGGAGGTGTTTAAAAGAGTTTGCCTCCCTCTCAGCAAGCCTGGCAAGCTTCTTGTGTTGTATATGATATGCCAAATTCCAGTAACAATTATATTAGGTCATTCCCATGACCTAATATAATGGTTTGAGGCTCTTTATGTTCCTGTAGCAAGCCGATGCCCCTGGCTCTACTGGCATGAGACAGGACATATGGAGATATTACTGGTGCCCACTCTAGCAAATAGATGATCAACGGGAAGATCGTGATCGTGATCGTGATACCACAGTGGAGCCCTCTGCTTGCTACTATGTTACTTCCTCCATCCCAAGCTGATGAAATAGGGAATTAGCAGAGTTACTATACAATGAAAATCAGAGAGAGGATTGTAAATCCAGCTGGAAATAGGAACAAACTGCTGGGAACCCAATACTCCAGGCCCTCTTTATATTCCACAGAGGGAGGGAACTAGTCAGGTATTTAAAAGTGGTGTGATACTGATCTGCCAATGCTGGATGTTTGGGAATGTTGTGTACTGATTTCCTTTTCTAAATCATTAGTTCTAAACTTTCAAGGTAGAGCCTCTGGCTACAGTTTCTGACACAGCATAGGGGAAATGGATATATATTTCACAGTAACCGGAAAAGTGCCGAGAGAATGCTGAATACCAATCAAGGCTCAATCTATCAAGAAGATATAATGGCTGCCTACATAGGGCATCCAACAAGGGATATCGAAAATACACAAAAAAAAATTTTAACAAATATCAAGGAGTATATTGAGAGTAATATCAGGAATCCTAATATACTTCTTTATGGATGCAAAGTGTAACAGAAATATGGCATTTAAGTAACTGATAAGTCATACTAAGTCTATATATAAAAACTGTATCCTCAGAGAAACTAAAATTTATTCTCTTAAGTAAACATGAAATATTTCAGAACGGAGAATGTTGGGAATGACATATCCATCCTGTGGAATTTGGTGTTTGGGCAGGTGGAAATGGCTATCAAAGAGATCTGAGTAGAAGTCATGGAAAATCTTCTCCATTGCCTTTCTGGAAGATGTGATAGATCCATCAGGGCATTGGAGGGTAGTCATGTTGTTCTTATAGTTGGCGAAGGAGAGGCGGGAGGGTGCAAATGCTTTTCCTGGCTTCTGTTGCATCTTCTAGTATTTCTGCACTTCTCTCTTTGAGGTCTTCCTTTATTGCTTCTCTGCACCACTTTGCAAGCTTGGATGTTAGCATTTGGTCGCCTGAGGCTCACGCCTTGCCACGTTGGAGAATGAGCTCCAGTGTTCCTGAAGACAAGCATCCTTTTTGTGTCTTTCTCTCTCTCAGCATTCTTTGCACAATCATGGAGGTGCTGAACCAGTCAGTTGTATTCATCAGTGATGGTATCTTCCCATGTTGCCATAATGGTGCTAAAGAGTTCCCAGTTGGTCATTCGGTGAGTTCTCTTCTTAAATTTTGCAGCCTTTTCTCCCCATTGCATGAAGTAGAATATTGCACGAAGGAGACAGTGGTCTGATCCTGTTTGGAATTTTGGGATGACAGCGACATCAGTCAGGCAAAACTGTCTATTGAAGATGATGTGGTCAATTTCATTGTGGAAATGTCCACCAGGAGATTCCGATGTCCAACGTTTTGCTTCAGCCTTCTGGAACTGTGAGTTCCCATGAATGGTCTTGGCGGACATAATGAACTCAGATAGTCTCTCACCCTGTTCATTCCATTCTAGGCCATGGGTCCCAATGTGAAGTTCTTCAGCTGATCTTCTCGGTCCTATCTTGGCATTAAAATCACAGACTATGATCTTGTAGAAGGTGTGATCTTTTTCTAGAACTACTCCAGATCCATTTAGAATTTCTCAATTTCATCTTCTTTGTATGTGGTTGTTGGTGCATAGACAACGAAGATATAAATTGCTGGCAATGGGATACATCTCTTCAAGGGTAAGCGTCCTATCAGGTTTGTTAGATATACAAATGAATCAATGTTGAAGGCCATGACCGTGTTGACAAGGACACCAATTCCACCGACGCCTCTTTAGTCACATGTTCCAAGGAACAATATTTCACTGTTGTCAAATACAGCGTGATGCGACTGGCACCTCCTCATCTCAGTCAGACTAATGATGTTGTACTTGATCCTTTGTGCTTGCACCATCAGATCCTCAATATATACTTCTGATGCCAGCGTATGTGCATTGAAAGTACAGACAGTCATTTTAGTCCTTCTTCATTTTGGCAGACTAGGTTGGCCGTGAAATTTGATCAGGCACTGCTTGTTTACCTTTCTTCCTGCTGCCGTATTAAGGGATATTTTGGGGTCAGTAAAATAAACATTTCATCAGTAAAGAAGGAAACAACACCAGGCCCAGACAAAGTCAAGCCCGAACACCTGAAGAATCTGCCATCAGTACTCATCAATACACTAGCTTGGATCTTCACACGCTACCTGCCCGAATGCAAGGAGCATTCCCAATAAAAACCAGAAGGACAGTTCTACTGTACAAGAAGGGAGACATTCACGACATTGGCAACAATCGCCCCATCTGCCTGTTGTCCGTCTTCTACAAGCTGTTTACAGGAGTCATCATGAACAGGATTGGCAGAACACTAGATGAAGGACAACCATGCAAGCAATCTGGCTTCTGAAAAGGATTCAGCACAATCGACCATATCCACACAGTAACCAAGCTCATTGAGGTTTGTAGGGAGTACAAGATGCCGCTCTGTCTCACATTCATTTATTTACAGAAAGCCTTTGATTCTGTGGAGACTGAAGCAGTCATCAAGCCCTAGCCAAACAGGGCGTTCAAACCCAATACATCAAGATCCTTCGTGAGCTCTATTACTGATTACCAGGATCTCACCATTCTACAAGGGAAGTGATTGTCAATGTCAAAAGAGGGGTTCGACAAGGTGATACCATTTCACCAAAACTCTTCAGTGCCACCCTCGAGAACATCATGCGACAACTAGAATGGGAAGAATGGGAGTGAAGATAGATGGTCAGCAACTACACCACCTCCACTTTGCTGATGACATTGCTCTAATAAAATCAAACATTATCCAAGTGACACAAATGCTTGCAGACTTTGACCAAGAATGTGGAAAGATAGGTCTACAGCTGAATCTAAATAAAACAATGTTCATGAAAAATGAACTAGTTCCAGAGGCCCCATTCACTCTCAATGGAACAGACATCTCTGAATGCAGCAGTTATGTGTCCCTAGGTCGAGAAGTCAACATGATGAAAGACCTAAAACCTGAGCTGTGCAGGAGGAAGAGAGCGGCATGGAATGCCTTCAAAGGCATTGAAGAAATAGCTAAAAGTACAAAGAAACTCCGGTTTCGGGCTCATCTCTTTGACTCCACCATTCTCCCTGCATTAACATATGCCTCAGAGACCTGGGCCCTATGAAAGCAGGATGAGAATACTATTCATGTCTCCCAGAGAGGAATCAAAAAAGCTGTGCTTGAAATATCACGCCTCACTCAACTGAGTGAAGGAATCCAGAGCTCCCAGAACCAGGGACGCTGTTGTTTGCCAAGGCATCGAAAATCAGATGGGCTGGACATGTAAAGCGATTTGGAGATGACCGCTGGACTAGAGCCATTACCAACTGGAATCCACGGGATGTCAAAAGTTTATGTGGCCACCCACCTACAAGATGGTCAGACTTCTTTTTCAAACCCTGAAGGAACGGGTTGAGGCTCGTCAAATTCCTGAATCAACCAGATGTCATTGGGCTACATTGGCACTCGATAGGGTCCAATGGAAATGTTACTGGTGCCCGCTTGAGCACATCGATGAATAACAGGTTTCAAGTGATAAAGTGATCAAGTGAAACATGAAATATTATCTGGGATAGATTTAGCTTTATTTTTTTTTTATTATACCACCGTGAAACATACAATTACAAAGGTGTTCATAATTGGTTCTTGGTAATACAGTATTCCAGCACCCATCCCTCCACCAGTGCCCCATTTCCACCAATGTACCCCACCCCCCTCCCGCCCCAGGCCACCTTAATAGCAGGTACCCCAGTATCCTCTCTTTCTCTCTCTATCTCTCTCTCTGTCTCTGCATCTCTCTCCCTCTTATTTTACACATTGTGGCTAGCCCTGCAGATATTTAGAGTTTATCACTTAAGTCTCTTTGTGTATATTCAGTGGTGAGTTTTAATCTACCATTACCATTTCCCACATTTAGTAAAACACTGGTATCTATTTATATCCTATTAATGAATGCAGTCATTCTATATCTGTCCTTTTCCTTCTGACTAATTTCACTCAGCATGATAGTCTCCATGTCCATCCATTTGCAGGTAAATTTCATAATTTCATCTTTTCTGACAGCCGCATAGTATTCCATAGTGTAGATGAACCACAGTTTCTTTAGCCAGTCCTCTGTTCTCGGGCATTTAGGTTGTTTCCAGATTCTAGCTATAGTGAATAGCTCAGATATGAATAAAGAAGTACAGATAGTGCTTCTGCTATGTGTTTTTCGGTCTCTAGGGTATATTCCCAGGAGTGGTATTGCTGGATCAAATGGGAGCTCAATATCTAGCTTTCGGAGGAATGCCCATATTGTTTTCCAAAAGGGCTGGACCAGTCGGCACTCCCACCAGCAGTGGATGAGAGTCCCTTTTTCCACACATCCACGCCAGCACCGGTTGTTCTTGCTGTTTTGGATGTGTGCCAGTCTCTGTGGGGTGAGATGGTATCTCTTTGTTGTTTTGATTTGCATCTCCCTGATGATTAAAGATGAATAGCACTTTTTCATATGCCTTTTGGCCATTCGAATTTCTTCTTTTTGGAAGCTTCTGTTCATGTCTTCTCCCCATTTTTTGATGGGGTTGGCTGTTTTCTTCTTGTGGAGTGCTACCAGTGCCTGATATATCCTGGATATATCTTGAGCCTGTTTTTGCTCTGATTGTTCAGGTGTGTTTCTTGAAGGCAGCAGAATGTCGGATTCAATTTTGTGATCCATTTTGCCACTCTGTGTCTCTTAACTGGTGCATTTAGACCGTTGACATTGAGAGAGATTATTGTCATGGGATTTTGCACCATCTTTCTGTATAGGTTGGTTGTTCTTTTGGGTTATGTCTCATCTTATAGTAGATCTTTCAGTCCTTCTTTTAAGGTTGGTTTTGATTTTACAAAGTTCCTAAGCTGTTGTTTATCCAAGAAGTTGTATATCTGTCCTTCAAATCTGAGTGAGAGTTTAGCTGGATAAAGAATTCTTGGTGAGGCGTTCATTTCATTAAGTTTTTTTACTATATCCCACCACTGCCTTCGGGCTTGGAGGGTGTCTTCTGAGAAGTCTGCTGAAAGTCGAATGGATGCTCCTTTGTATACAATTTCCTTCTTTGATCTTGGTGCCTGAAGAATTATGTCTCTGTCTATGGCATCCATTACTTTGACTAGGATGTGTCTTGGGGTCTTTCTATTGGGGTTTCTTCTTGCTGGTACGCGTCAGGCTTCTTGGATCTGGATGCCTTCATCCTTTAACTTCGGGGAACTTTTCAGCCAGGATGTTTTTAACTGTTTTAATTTCCTTGGGGTTACTTTCCTGTCCCTCTGGGACTCCGATGATTCTTATGTTGTTCCGCCTGGCTTCATCCCATTGTTCTCTGTTCTGTTGCTGATCCATTTTCCGATCTTTTTCCATCTTATATAGTTCTCTGAGTGCTTTCTGCAGCTCATCTTCAGTCTCACTGATTCTCTCTTCCGCTGCTGTCATCCTACTGTTGAGAGCCCCAATTGTGTTTTTCATTTCATCTACTGAGTTTTTAAGCGATAATATTTCTATTTGCATGGTTCTCATTTCTGCTCTCATTTCCTCCCGTAGTTTATTGACTGCCCTTTCAACTGCTTCGTTTATGTTCTCCTGTATTTTATTGGACATCTGCTCAATTTTTTCGTTGAGCTCCTTAAACATCCTACCAATTTCTTCTCTAATTTCATTGTCAGAGTGATCATGCACATCTGTATTCTTTTTGATTCTTCACGGTCGATTCCTTCATCTGTTCTTAGAGCTAGGGGTCTGTGTTGTTTTCCCATGGTGTTGTGGTGTTCAAGGATAGATTCCTCTAGTGTACTGTTTCTTTTTTCTTGAGGTTATTACCTTCCCTGAGATGCAGACAGGCCGGTGTGAGAGTTCAAAATGACGGTTTACTTCCGGTTCCGCTCGGACTTCTGGGGGTTGTAGTTCCACCTTCTGCTGAGACCTGGGGCTCTACCACAGCCCCAAGCGCCCGCCCGGCCAGCTGCGCACTCCAGGGACTCTACCTGAGTTGCAGACAGGCTGGTGTGAGAGTTCAAAATGACCAGATTTAGCTTTAAAACACCAAAAAATATAAACATCAGTATGTAGTGATTTAATCATATCAGTCATCTTTTATGATTATACTGATTGAAGTTCAAATATATGGAGACTAATTAACATGCTTCTGAGTTATTCTTGTGTCATTGAAGAAATCAAAGAATAAATAAGAACAGCCAAAACAATTCTAAGAGAAAAGAGAAACAATCCTTCCTGATTTGAAACTTCAAACTATATTAGAAAGTAATAGCAATAAAGAAACTGCTATTGGAACAAAATAAAAACAAAAATTATTTGACTAGAATAGAAGGTTATGAGAGTAAAGATGTAATATACGCTTTAAAGTGCTTGCCTTGAAGCCTGCCAAATCTAGTTCAAATATCTGGCATCACACATGGTTACCTTGGAAATTCAGTTTCAATATGAAAGGACATAGAATCAAATAAAAATAATTAACATATATCAAATTCAAAATATTTTATAAGGCAATGTTAAAATTTAATGCAAAACAAAGGCTTTCTAGCAATTTAGATAATATAAATGCACAATAGAATCTGAAAATGGCTTTATCTGAAACAAAGTATTAAATTTATAAAACTCAACAACAGAAAGCAAGTAAACTAATTTTGAAGGAAAAAATGGGCCAAAGACTTTCATGGTTACTTCTTCAAAGATTGTATAGTGGTAACCCACAGTTACATGAAAAAATGCTAATCTCACTTACATATGGAAAACTGCAAATCAAACGACAAAGATAATTAACCTTAAACTGACCAGAAAAGGCATATGGTAAAAAAAAAATAACCAGCATTCAGAGGGTGTAGAGAAAATGAAAATTTGGTATACTGTTGGGTATGTTATAAATTAGAGCAGTCTCTATAGATAACATTGAAATATAATGGAGATTATAACATTGAAATATAATAGAGATTATTTTAAAATAATTTTAGTAATATAACACATGATAAAATGATTTATTCTTAAGAACTTAGTAGAATAATACAAAAGCCTGAACTTAAAAGGATATTTGAGTCCTATGTTAATAACAGTATTATTCACAATCACTGTCTTCCCGCTCATCATCGATTTGCTCGAGCAGGCACCAGTAACATCTCCATATGACCCGCCTCATGCAAGTAGAGCCCAAAAGGCACCTGCTTGCTCCAGGAACATAAAGAGCTTCAAACCATTCCCTCAGGTCATGGGAGTGAGGTCTATAATTGTTACTGGTATTTGGCATATCAAATACGACACCGGTAGCTTGCCAGGCTCTGCCGTGAGGGTAGCACACTCTTGTAGTCATCTCAAAATCCAGCATTTATTGATGAACTGAGCTGCCGCAAGTGGCCCCGCAAGTCAGGCTGTGATAGGCTGGTCTGCTGGGTGCAGTTCTGACGAGGGGGAAGTCGGATGTGGAAAATGGAGGTCCTCATGGAGTGCAGGGTCGCTCCTGGCTTCTTGTGAGGCTCTGCTGGGGTGGCGGGCCAGGGCTAGAACCTGCGATCCCTCCCAGGCACCTCATGAGTGGCTGGGCACAATGAGAGCCAGTAGCAGCTCTGCCCCATGTCTGTCTCTGGATCAGCATACCTGGGCTGAATTAAAAAAGACTGCAGCAGGGTGGATCTCGATGAGCCGGGCTGTGATAGGCTGGTTTGCTGGGTGGAGTTCTAACGAGGGGAAAGTCCGGATGAGGAAAAATGGAGGTCCTCATGGAGTAGGGGGTCATCTGGCTTGTTGTGGGGCTCTGCTGGGGTGGCGGGCCAGGGCTAGAACCTGCCATCCCCTCCCAGGCACCTCATGAGTGGCTGGGCACAGTGAGAGCCAGTAGCAGCTCTGCCCCATGTCAGAATAGCTATGTGAATAGCTATTATTCACAATAGCTAAAATATTAAATCAGGGGCCGGAGCGATTGCCCAGTGGGTAGGGCATTCGCCTTGCACGCTGTCGGCCCATGCAGGCCCGGGTTCGATCCCCGGCATCCCATATGGTCCCCTGAGCACCGCAAGGAGTAATTCCTGAGTGCAGAGCCAGGTGTAACCCATGATCATCGCTGGGTAGGACCCAAAAAAAAAATAAATAAAAAAAAAAAAAATAAAATATTGAATCAGTTTCAGCCTCCATTAACAGATAACTGGATAAATCAGTCTTGAAAAGACTTACTAGTAATTTTTTTGAAGAAAGAATAATCTTACAGAACTGAGAACCGGGTTCATTTAATCACGTGATCACTTGACATCCCGTTATTCATTTTATTTGCTCGAGCGGCACCAGTAACATTTCCATTTGACCCTGTCACTTGCCAGTGTAGCCCAATGGCATCTGGTTGCTTCAGGAATATGAAGGGCCTCAAACCATACGTTCAGGGTCTTGACAAAGAAGTCTGAGCATCTTATAGGTGGACGGTCATGTGCCTAAAGAGACCCACCTTCAGAGACCCACTCTTCAGAGAAGAGTATTTCAAGCCCAGGAATGCTTGAACCACAGACACAGATACACTAGGCAGAGCAGATTCCAGCTCTCCCCGTGGCATGTGGTCTCTCAGAGGCTGCTCGCTTTATCCTAAATTACAATGAATATCCTACCCACTCCTCCTCAGAGAGCCTGGCAAGCTACTGATAGTATATCACCCATACTGCAGAGACGGGCAAGCTTTCCAATGCGTATTCGATATGCCAACACCCGTAGTAAAAATGTTTATTTTCCTGACCCTGAAAGAGAATACAAATTAGCAAAGTTAACGTAAATGTGTAGTGATTGAGATAACATAACATTGTGAGTAACGTATAAGTGTAAGAGACAATAACAGATTATATTCCAAGACTGAAACTGATATACGATCTCAATGATTGATGTTCTGACTAATTGATAATATCTATCAGAATAGTTGTACTTCATTTTTGTTTGCATGAAAATCATTTCAAGTTTTATATGTTTGGAGACATACCTGACTGTGCTCAGGGCTTACTTGTGGGTCTGCACTCAGAAATCACTCATGGTGATGCTAAAGGGGTAATAGTCAGTGCGGGATCAAAACCAGGATATCAAGTCCCCTACCAACTGTACTAGTTAGGCAAATGCCTGATTAGATGGACTATCGCTATGGTCCATTACCAAACAATTTTCAATACAAAATGTGATAAACAAAACTAATGTGCTTGATGAAAACATCTGATAAATTTACAAGAGTACATTTTTAACAATCTCTATGAATAAAAATGTTTAAAGAACAAATTAGTAAATACAATTTTTGTATGCAATACATCTGCTCTAGATAATATTCAATGCTCTTGAAGGTCTTCCATGCTGCTCTTTCTCCTGCACAGCTCGGGTTTTAGGTCGCTCATCATGTTGACTTCTCGACCTAGGTACACATAACTGCTGCAGTCAGAGATGTTTGGTCCACTGAAAGTGAATGGAGCCTCTGGAACTAGTTCCTTTCTCATGAGCATTGTTTTGTTGAGATTCAGCTGTAAACCTATCATTCCACATACCCAGTCGAAGTCAGCTAGCATTTGTGACGCTTTGGCTAATATTTGGTGTTATTAGAACGATGTCATCAGTGAAGCAGAGGTGGTGTAGTTGCCGACCATCTATCTTCACTCCCATTCCATCCCATTCTAATTGTCGCATGATTTTCCAGGGTAGCGCTGAGAGTTTTGGTGAAATGGTATCACCCTATCAAACCCCTCTTTTGACATCAATGATCACTTCTTGAAGAATGGTGAGATCCTGGTTGTGAATCCATAATACAGCTCATGAAGGATCTTTTTTTATATATCCTTAAAATATTCTGCAAATAAATGCAGTCATTCTATATCTGTCCTTTTCCCTCTGGTAATTTCACTCAGCATGATTCTCCTCATGCCCATCCATTTATAGGCAGATTCCATAACTTTGTTTTTCCTAACAGCTTCATTATATTTCATCATGTAATTGTACCACAGTTTCTTTATCCAGTCATATTTTCTCAGGCACTCTGGGTTGTTTCTAGATTCTGCCTATTGTGAATAGAAGCAAAGATAAACATATGGGACACATAAAACTAAAAAGCTTCTTCACCTTAAAATAAACAGTGATACTCCTGGGAATCTACTCTGGGAAACCAAAAATACGCAGCGGAAACACCATCCCTACTTTTATGTTCATAGCAGCATTATTCACAATAGCCAGAATCTGGAAGCAACCAGAGTGCCCGAAAATCGATGACTGGATAAAGAAGCTTTGGTACATCTACACAATGGAATACTATGCAGCTGTTAGGGGAAAATGAAGTTATAAAATTTGCCTATAAACGGATGGACATGGAGAAGATTATGTTGGAGCAAAATTAGCCAGAAGGAGAGAGACAGATACAGAATGACTGCATTTATTTGCATGGCATAAATATATATGTACATATTATGATACCAATATCCAAGGTCAAGTGAAGCATATATCGGGAGGTCTTGTCAAAGGTGGAAATTATCACAAACGTGTGGGAGTCAGAGTTTAGGAAAGACAGAAAATGGAACAGGGTGCTAATAATAGTCAAGGGTACTAATGCCAACCTAGAACTGAGCATTAAATAGAGGCAAAAGGATTCACATGACAACCTTTTAATGTATGTTCTGTAATCCATAGTCTGGGGGGGAAGGAAAAGAGAAAGAGAGAGAAAGGGAAAGAAATAAAGAACCTGCCATGGAGCAGGGCTGGGGAAGGGGAGGGAACCGGGATGTTGTTGGTGGGAGATGGGCACTGGTGGAGGGACGGGTGCTGAAACACTGTATGACCAAAACCCAAACATGAACTTTTTAATTGTATATCTTTTCATTTGTATGGAGATGGGCACTGGTGGAGGGACGGGTGCTGAAACACTGTATGACCAAAACCCAAACATGAACTTTTTAATTGTAAAAAAAAAAAAAAAAACAAATTACCAACAAAAAATAAAAGTGATAAAGATACAAAGATAGTCCACAGAGTGGGAAAAAATATTCATCAAATACCCATCTGATAAGGGGTTAATATCCAGAATATATCAGGCACTGTTAGAACTTTACAAGAAGAAAACAGCCAACACTATCAACAAATGGGGAGAATAAATGAACAGAAACTTTGACAAGTAAGATATTTGAATGGCCAAAACACATATGAAAAAATGTTCATCATCATCATTGGTCATCAGAAAGATGCAAATCGAAACAACAATGAGATATCATCTCACACTACAGAGACTGGCACATACCAAAAGAGCAAGAACAACAAGTGCTGCTGTGGATGCGGGAGAAAAGGACTTTTATCCATTTTCAGTAGGAATGTAGACTGGTACAGCCTTTTGGAAAACAGTATGGACATTCCTCCAAAGACTAGAAATTGAGCTCCCATCCAGCCGTACACTCCTGGGAATATACCCTGGGAGGCCAAGAACACACAGCAGAAATACCACATACATTTCTAATTTATTAAAATATGTGAACTATCAGATCTATACATTTCATAAATTACATTTACTTTAATTTACATTTTAATTACATTTATGTCATTATCGTGACATTTTTATTATTTACAAATAACATAGCATTTATTTATAGTCTTTTATATGAATATTTATTTAACCATTGCAACACTATGAATAGATATTACTCTTTATCTCATACTTAAAAATAATTTATTGAGGTATCATAGTTTACAATATTATTGAAGACCTATCTATAATTGCAGATATATAGAAATATCTCCAGAAATCATAGTCTTTTCAAGAACTATTCACTTAAATTTACTCTCTCTAACTTTCTATTATAGTTAGATTTTTTCAAGACTTTATTGTAATAAATGTAAAATACATCAAGAAATGTCTACTTACTTTAATTTAATGGTTATCCTTTCATTACCATCTTCTATTTATTTAAAAATATTTATATGAGAGGGAGTCACTCCCAGCAATACTCAGAACCAGTGATGCTCAGAGAGTCACCGAAACAATACCAGTGGTACTAACCAGTAATGTGTCAGAAAACTGGACCCACATTTTCGCATACATGTGAACTATGTGCTCAGCAACTGAAAAGTCTTTCAGCTTTGAAAACTTATAAACTTCTTTAAAAGTTTAATTTGGGGGCCGGAGCGATAGCCCAGCGGGTAGGGCGTTTGCCTTGCACGCGGCTGGCCTGTGCCGCCCGGGTTCGATCCCCGGCATCCCATATGGTCCCCCCGAGCACCACCAGGAGTAATTCCTGAGTGCAGAGCCAGGAGTAACCCCTGAGCATCGCTGGGTGTGACCCAAAAAAGCAAAAAAAAAAAGTTTAATTTGGAAATAAGAATGTTCTTCACAGGTAGTCATTCGATCTTATAAAATTTATTATCTATGTTTTTGAAAACCTTTCCTAATCCTAATGTTTGTGATAGCATATATGTATATATAAAATTGTATTTTATTAATTTAATAAATAGCTATCAATTCAGTCTCATGTTAATAAAACTATATCTCCGCATATAGAGGGATTTTCTATTTTATCTTTTATAAGATTAATACCCTTTAAATCTTACAGCAGTCTTTTTTTTCTTATTCCTTACTTTTTATCTCATATTTTGCTCTAGTAGGTTGGGGGAGGCTAAACCACATAAATAATATTTATGTAATTGACCTTTTCACAAAATAAATTGTCCATCAATTTCCATTTAATGATTATTGCTATATATCTAGTATCACTATTAACATTTTTTTATGTTTCTGCATTTGCCTTATAAATCGTGGCCATATATTCACTTGACCTTTCTTTTATGATGTATATTCATAAGCGTGGACATAGATAAATATTTTTAGTTCCAGCTGACACTGATTTAAAAGTTAATGAGTTAATTAATTGCAATATTCTCTTGACTTCTATGTCCATTTTGCTGTTATTACATGAGTTATGCTTGTTTTGTTTATTTTGTAATATGCTTGGTATACTACTGATAGAAATAATTCCATTCATTTATCTGCTGCAGGTTCATGGAATGTCTGTTGAAGATTCTCAAGCAATGCATGGATGAACATCAGAGTTACTAACTCTGAAAAGCATTCTGAGTTAACTTGTTGGGTGAGCCTAGGGAAATATAAAATGGATGATAGAGAAGGAAGAGTATGAATGTTAAAATCATTCGATTGTATCTTCCTACAGATATTTTGGGCACTTGTTATCACTATCTTCAATTTTTTAGCTTTTATTTGGACAGTCCTTTAAGAATTGCAGTTACACCTCTGCTCTTGAGAAGAAAATAAAGGCAGTGTGTTCTCCCCAGAACATTTGGGTTTAGTAGGAAGGTACTAGTAGATTTGGAGCAATGCTGGTGTGATTTGTGCAATTCTAGCAGGTCTTACATCCCCATGAGCTCCGTGGTCTCTTTGTATTCATCAGCTGATCATCTATGACATAGTTGAAACATTTGTCACCATTGCCATTGAGGCTTTGCTGCTCACTACTATTTTATGTAGATCTTACTAAGAACCAGGCTTCAATATAACTCTCACTGTCACATATGAGTGGAAAGTTAGAGAAACTGCAGTATCCTAGTCTGGCTCAAGCCAGCTTAAAGATGCAAAGTTTTGCAGAAGTTTTAAGTAATATAATCCAAAACAGAGGGGCTCTGGATACCAAAAGGAGGAGCTAACATAACCCAATTATGGTAAAGTTAAAGTGCCATGCAGATAGCATGCAACACTGTGAGACAGGAGTTTAAGAAGAAACAACAGATTGTGGCTTCATTCTTCTTCCATATGGGCAGTCAAACTTGCCCAGGAAAATAACTAGGCTCCTTATGAGATTTGGACAAACTCAGTGACGCAGAATATTACACTTTATTTTTTTAAGTCACTCTTCCTTCATTGGATTGTAAACCAATAAGATTAAAATAAGTAAAATTCAAGCCAGTTTTTAAGAAATCTATGTAAAGAATAAAAATAAGTTACAGAATATAGGAAAAACCCATAACCTTTTGAGTTGCTAATGATGATATTTGTGTAAAGATACTCTTTTCTACTCTCTTTTTTTAAGTTTTTACTTTTATCACTTTCTAATAAAATAAAATGACATTCAGTTTTCTTTCATTACAATTTTAGGTGTAAATTGACTTCCTTGTTTGAAAAATCATATCTGTAGTGTTTCTTTCATAATTGAATATTTGACTTTCACTTTTTTTGTAAATCTGTTTTCATATACCTGATATTTTCTTTGAGTACTAGTTTTATAAGTAAAATTTTGAATGAATTTGAAACACTTATTTGAATAACATGCATATTGAAACCTATGCATGTGTATTTTCCCTGTTTTTCTCTTGGTTTGAGGGCCACAGTCAACTGTGTTTGGAGCTTTCTCTTGGCTCTCAGTTCAAGAGTTTCTCTTAGCTGAGCAGCAGGACACAAAACACTACATAGGACCGGGATCGAAACCTGGTCAGATGCAAGCAAGACAAGCACCTTACTCATTTTATTGTATCTCTGCCAGCTTGCTTGTTTTTTCTTCCAGACCCACAACTGGTGGTAATCCAGAGGCAACTCCATGACCATTTCTTAGGGGGTCACATTGTACCAGGAATTAATCCTGAACTCAGTTTGTTTTACATGTTTTACAAAATAGACTTTGTTTTACATGATACATAGTGTAGTCATTTTACATATCTCTTAGCTCTCACTGATATATATTTCTAAACCATTGCTTAGATTATGTTGAAATTGCTCAAACATG
>JAJIBD010007908.1:0-21139 GCA_021461705.1 Cryptotis parvus | reverse complement strand
GGTGGAGTCAAAGAGATGTCCGGAGCCAGAGGGTTCTTTTGTCCTTTTAGCTATTTCTTCAATGCCTTTGAAGGCATTCCATGCTGCTCTCTTCCTCCTGCGCAACTCAGGTTTTAGGTTGTTCATCATGTTGACTTCTTGACCTAGGGTACACATAACTGCTGCATTCAGAGATGTTTGTTCCATTGAGAGTGAATGGGGCCTCTGGAACTAGTTCATTTTTCATGAACATTGTTTTATTTAGATTCCACTGTAGACCTATCTTTCCACATTCTCGGTTGAAGTCAGCCAGCATTTGTGCCGCTTGGCTAATGTTTGGTGTTATTAGAACGATGTCATCAGTGAAGCGGAGGTGGTGCAGTTGCCGACCATCTATCTTCACTCCCATTCCTTCCCATTCTAATTGTCGCATGATGTTCTCGAGGGTGGCACTGAAGAGTTTTGGTAAAATGGTATCACCTTGTTGAACCCCTCTTTTGACATCAATGATCACTTCCTTGTAGAATGGTGAGATCCTGGTGGTGAATCTGTAATAAAGCTCACAAAGGATCTTGATGTATTTGGGTTTGAACACCCTGTTTGGCTAGGGCTTCGATGACTGCTTCAGTCTCCACAGAATCAAAGGCTTTCTTTAAATCAATGAACGTGAGACAGAGCCGCATCTTGTACTCCCTACAAACCTCAATGAGCTTGGTTACCGTGTGGATATGGTTGATTGTGCTGAATCCTTTCTGGAAGCCAGCTTGCTCGCATGGTCGCCCTTCATCTAGTGTTTTGCCAATCCTGTTCAGGATGACTCGAGTGAACAGCTTGTAGATGATGGACAACAGGCAGATGGGGCGATAGTTGCCAATGTCGTGAATGTCTCTCCCTTCTTGAATAGTAGAACTGTCCTGCTGGTTTTCCATTGGGAGGGCACCTTGCATTCGGACAGGCAGCATGTGAAGAGCCGAGGCTAGTATATGCAAAACTCTTAAAAGAGGTAAAGGCAAACCTGTGGACACACCAGCACAGAGACTGTCTCAGGGGCTGGGGCTGTAGACTAATTGTGAAGGGCATGAAGAGCTTTATGAAGTGTCAACAAAATTCTCTACTACCGCGGACAAGTTTACAGGCACACATGTATAGCCAAAAAATCAACTACTGCTATTCTCTGGGCCTTCACATTTTATTTACACACACACACACACACACACACACACACACACACTTTGTACAGTTTAACATAGAAGGGAATTGCACTGATGCCTACAACTTTTCCTGAAGTATGGCCAAATATGTAATGGGCTGATGAATAAACCGAGGATTTAAATAATAAGAACAGAAAATGTTCATCATAGAATTCAGGTGTCTCTCTTATGAGTACTTAAGTATTAGTAATCAGTTCTTTCAACTTTCCAGTATGGTTTAGTTTTTTTCAAAACAAACAAGATGTTAGAAAAATACAAAATAAAACCCCCTCATGATGCATTCTTTAATTTCTTGTTAAATTTAAGTAGTAAGACTGACACATACATTTGGAACTGGCTGCTCTGTTTTGCAGAGAAAGCAAATATTATTATAATTTCTTCCTTCAAAATTATTATGCTCTACTTTTTACTATCAACTATGGGGAAAAATAAACAGAAACATATGGCTCTAATTGCAGAAAAACTATCTCCTGTCATTTCAAGTAAAACACTGAGAGAAGGTTAAATTACAAAAGAAATTACAAGATCTGAAAACCAGGGGAAACTAACCATTTTCTTCTTCTCTCCCCTAACACTCAAACATTTTTCTGCAGCAAATTATACCAGAACTAAGTGGATGCTCATAGCGATCACATGCTCAGACGTAAGTCAGGGCAAAAACGGTGCTCCTGTTCGGATTTAGAATGGCAGATGAACAACTCACTCTGAATCATCTGCTTGGAGAAAAGGCATTTAGGGTTACAGTGGGTGCATCAAGGAAGATCACTGGTGGATGGAGGCACACAGATAAGGCTGTGGGGTGAGGAAGGAAGAGAACACGTGGAAGAAAGTGGAGTCAGCACACGCACAAGTGTACAGAGTCCCCAGAGCTAGAGATTAAGCAAGGCTGGAGAGCAGGGTGCAGGCCGGCACGAAGGGAAGATCAGGGCTGGCCCTAAAAGATGTTAAAATCCCCTAAAGGGGGCGGAGCGATAGCCCAGCGGGTAGGGAGTTTGCCTTGCAGGTGGCCGGCCCATGCCGGCCCGGGTTCGATCCCCGGCATCCCATATGGTCCCCGAGCGCCGCCGGGAGTGATTCCCTGAGTGCAGAGCCAGGAGGAACCTCTGAGCATTGTCGGGTGTGACCCAAAAAAGCAAAAAAAAAAAATAAAAAAAAATAAAACAAAATAAAATCCCCTAAAGGCTTGATCCTAAAGACCACATGGAGTCACTCTCAGCGGACAGGCGTCCACACAGCAGAGAGATCTCTTACCAGTTGGGTGGAGCACAGGACAGGCCAATGGTCAGTCGCAGCTCTCCACAGCAGCCGGAGGAGGGAACGGACCCGAAATGATTTTCCTGCAGTTTCTCAGATAATTTTTATATAACAAGATCTATCTTCAATGGGCAGGGCTGACCAGACTTTTGGCACAATCAAAGCAAAGAAATCACAGAAACCTACAACCAGTGGACGCTTTCCTATTAGAAAAACAACCTAAACTCACCACAACAAAATCTATGGAAACTCCCCAGAAGCTGCAAGAGCAGCAAGCTAAAATTCCCCAAACTGGCCCCTGAAGAGAAAGGAAGACACCATTTGACATGTCAGCTTCCATAGCTGTCTGTGCTTGGTTTTCTCAGATGAGCCCTGAATCTCAATCAGATATGACTTTAGGCATAGGAAGAATGCGGCCAAGTTGAGCATGGGCCTGGCATATAAAGTTCTGGGTTCACAATTACCCCAACCTGCCACTTCCAGTGAAGTGCCCTTAGTTCTGACTCCAGATCTGGCAAAGCCTATTTTTCTATTCCTTCTCTTAGTGTGTCAAACAGGAAAAGACAATTCTACCTATCGGCCAGGAGTGCTGGGAGGGTAACGGGAAAACCAAATCCCGTAAAGCACCAAGTGCAGGGATCGGCGTTTTCAGAAGCCATTAAGGGCACAGGCACCCAGTCATCCTTTGAGACACTTATGCTCCCTGGCAAAGCAGGCAAGAGTAAAGTCATCTCAAGGGCAAAGTAAATATATATAGACTATTTGGGAAGATGGTTTTCCCTGGGCCTTTATCCGTCAATAAACAACACTGCTTACAAAGCAACCACCCTCACTAATTAAAAACGTAACTAGGGCTTTCATCTAGGATAAATTAACAGAGAACTAAAATATTGGGAAATGCATTAGTCACGGAAGTCAAGCTTACTTTCCCTGAAAATTAAAATAAACCACTGAAATATTTCTCTGAAAATTTATGAGAAGCTGAGCCACATCTTTAAAGAGGTTTTTAAAATGATTCCACCTGATTTGTTTCCAGCATGACCCCCAAGAAAAATGTCACAAAGACAGTGCAAAAAAATAGTGCACTATGGAATTGGTTGTCTGCTTCAATTATGAAAGATAATACCGTGGTAGGGAACAATAACAAAAAAAGCAAAGTCGGAGTAGGGGAAAGAAAAAATTGTATCTCTAAATGGACTGTTTACAGTTATTTATTGTTAAAATGCATTTGTAAATCACTTTTTTTTTGTGGGTAGAGGGAGAACAGGAGAGTGTGAGTTTTTATATGCTTTTTATAAAGGTCTGAACCTTGGAGGTACAGTAATTATTTTTAAAAAATTAAACTAAACAAGGATAGCCAGGGAGACAGCCGAGGGTACAGTACACCTGGATTACTGCTGACCCAGTCTGAATTTTGACAGGGACTAGAGAGCTAGTACAGTGAGTAAGGCATTTACCTTGCACACAGCCAATCAGGGTTTAATCCCTGGCACTGCATAGGGTACCCTGTGCTCTGCTAGGGCTAAGCCTGAGGATAGCCAGTGTGACCCCCAAAACAAAAAATGGAGAAACAATGAAAAGATCCAGCACCACATATGGTCCCCTGAACACTGCCAGGGTGAACCCTGAGGACAGTGAGGAGTAAGCGTTGAGTACCATCAGGTGTGGCACCTGCACCCCCAAGCAAAAAAAATAAAATAAGGAGGCTCAAATTAGAACTGACATTACGCAGAAACAATGGAACTGAATTATGTGACAGATAACAATGTCACAAAAAGAAAGCAAAAGAATTAAATCAACAAATGTTGTCTGTCCATGGTTCAATGGGCAAAATGAACCATGAAGAAATCTTGAACTTAATTGTTGTGCTGTGTATATAACATTGATTAATAATAGGTGTGGAGTGTGATTCTGGAATTATTTTGTATATTTCAGAACTGAGACGATGAGTAAGTATACTGTTCATGGGAATAAAGGTTTACAACTTTGAGAAAAATATGCTAAACAATAAATGGGAGGAGAGGAAAATATAACCATGGACAGGTTAAAATTATATTCGGGGTCAAAGGGTTACTTTTCAGGACTGGTTCAATCAAAGGATAGAAGATCCTGAAATATCCTGTGCCAGAAAGTAGCTGCTGATATTTTAAAGAAGCTGGGGAAAGGGACATACAGATGCCTTGGACAGACAGCCAACAGTCAATTTTGGGATAATAAAAACTCCAGACAATCACAGAGTTCCTTTTTTAAAAATATTTTATTATATCACCGTGAGATATACAATTACAAAAGATGTTCATGTTTGGGTTTTGGTCATACAGAGTTCCAGCACCCATCCCTCCACCAGTGCCTATTTCCCACCACCAATGCCCCAATTCCTCCCCCTTCCTCTAGCCTGTCTCCATAGCAGGTTCTTTATCTCTTCTCTCTTCTCTCTCTCTCTCTCTCTTTCTCTTCCTTCTCTTCACATTGTGGATTGCAATACATACATTTAGAGGCTCTTGTGTGTATCTTTTTGCCTATACTTAATGCTCAGTTCTAGGCTGGTATTATCATATTCAATGATTATTAGCAACTGTTCCTTTTAGAGTTCCTTTCTAATAAAAAAAAAATCCAACAACTATGAATCCATAAAACTTCCCTTGGGAATGGTCCTTTCCAGAAGAATGTCAACTAATAAAGAGGAGATTTCAGAATCAGAAAATCATCTTTTTCCAAGTACCTGTATAGCTTAGGCATGAATAATGATTAAAATCATGGGCAGAATATGAGAAACAATAGTCAGGTACTTCCAAAACAGCTTTCCTTTGTCATTATATTGCAAATGAACAATGATTATAGGAGGAGAAAAGGGTCCGTTGCGTCGGAGAGCCAGACTCCTAGAAACTACTAGGTGTCAATACCGTCTGTGTCTTCAATGAACAGATGGCCATGGACCTTCTGACGTGAGGGATGGAGGCATAAGGTCCCTCTGGCGGTCACCACTAGCATGACAAGGACAGGCCCAAACCGAGGGGCCAGGCTGCACAAGAATGGAACTGGGCTCTTAAAAAGTGTGAAGTCATGGAAGTGGCCACCATGCCCGTCACAGGAGGTGGGAGATGTTTACCCCCTCCCTCCCCCCCATGTAGGTAGCCATGCAGGGAACTCGTCTGCTTAAACAACAGAGTGTTACTTAGTGCTCACAAGGAATGGGCCCTCTCAGAATATACCATGAGGACACCAGGCTGAATGAGTCATCAGAAGGAAAGGGACAGAGAGAGAGAATGATCTCTCCTATGTGGGACAGCAAGGGAGCACAATGGCGACCAGGAAACCCAATGGGAGAAATGATCCACAGGACTACGCCTGCGTGCAGAGATGGTGGTGGGGTTTGGAGAGGGAAGGGCTCTAGGGGGCTTGGGAGAGGGAGGGAGGGGCACACTGGTGAGGGCTGTGGGATTGGAATTATGTACATATGAAACCATCGTTAATAGACTTACAAATTACTACCTCAATCCATGAAGTTAAAAAACATTTTTTTTAAAAAGAGAAATGAGCCAGGAAAAGACCTGGAGAAAGCGGAAATGCTTAGAGCTAAGTGAAAGCATTCTGAGGTGCCCTGGTTCATGATCCAACCATGTAGCATGCTGGAAAAGACAGCACTCAAATATGAGGGGGAGCTGCAGTGATGAGGAGGGGAGGGAGGAGCCGGGTGAACAGAACAGTGGATCTTTAGAGAGCGGAAACACTATTACAATGATGGATACATGTCGTGATACACTCCTGGAAAGCTACAGAACGTACACCACCAAGAGTGAATAAACCCCAAGGCACATGTGGAACTTGCCGGGATCATGACGTGCTGACAAAGGGTCACTCCTGGACTTTTTTTAAACAACCCTACCATTCCTGATGAATAATACTGCTGGGGGAGGGGGAGAGAGGGGAGGCTACGCTGCTGTCTCAGTTCTGCTATAAAACTGAAATGTAATAAAGTCGGAGAAGAAAGGTCCTTCAAACTTGAGTAGGAGATCTGTTTGAGATCAGAGATTGAAGGATAAGGTAAGTAAATGTGTCACTTCATGAGATCCTGGCTAATAAAAAGGGGCGCCATTAGGGAAAGCGAAAAAAAAATAAAAGCCTGTATTTTTTAAAAAATAATTTAATATTCTATTATACCACCGTGAGAGATACAATTACAAAGATGTTCATGTTTGGGTTTCGGTCATACAGTGTTCCAGCAGCCATCCCTCCACCAGTGCCCACTTCCCACCACCAATGTTCCCGGTTCCCTCCCCCTCCTCCCTCCTTCCCTAGCCTGCCTCTACGGCAGGTTCTTTATCTCTTTTCTCTCTTTCTTTTCCTCTCTCTTTCTCTCTTCCTTCTCTTACATATTGAGGACTGCAATACATACATTTAGAGGTTATCATACGTATCTTTTTGCCTGTATTCAATGCTCAGTTCTAGGCTGGTATTATCACTTTCGACAATTGTTAGCACACTGTTCCCTTCTCTGTCTTACCTAACCTCTGACTCCACACATTTGTGGTAGATTCCACCTTTCACAAGACATCTTGATCCATGTTTTGCCTGACCTTGGATATTTGTATCATAGTGTGTGTGTGTGTGTGTGTGTGTGTGTGTAGTGTGTTATACATGTCATGCAAATAAATGCATGACATTCTATAGCTGTCTTTTTCCTTCTGGCTAATTTCACTCAACATGATCCTCTCTCCATATCCATCCATTTATAGACAAATTTCATAACTTCATTTTTCCTATCAGCGGCATAGTATTCCACTGTGTAGATGTACCAAAGTTTCTTTATCCAGTCATCAGTTCATGGGGCCTCTGGTTGTTTCCAGATCCTGGCTATTGTGAATAGTGTGCAATGAAAATAAAAGTGCAGATGGTGTTTCCACTGTGTGTTTTTGGCTTCCCAAGGTATATTCCCAGTAGTGGTATGGCTGGGTCAAATGGGAGGCTTAATTTCTAGTTTTTGGAGGAATGTCCATATTGTTTTCCAAAAAGGCTGTACAATTCCCACCAGCAATGGATGAGAGTCCCCTTTTCCCTGCATCCACGCCAGCACTTGCTGTCCTTGCTCTTTTGGATATGAGGCCAGACTCTGTGGTGTGAGGTGATATCTCATTATGGTTTTGATTTGCATCTCTCTTATGATTAGTGATGATCACTTTTCATATGTCTTTTTTTTTCCATATGTCTTCTGGCCATTTGAATTTCTTCCTTGTCAAAGTTTCTGTTCATTTCTTCTCCCCATTTTTTTGATGGGGTTGGTTTTTTCTTTGTAAAGTTTACCAGTGCCTGATATATCCTGGATATTAATCCCTTACCAGATGGGTATCGGGTGAATATTTTTTCCCATTCTGTGGACTCTCTTTGTATCTTGGTCACTGTTTCTTTTGAGGTGCAGAAGCTTTTTTAGTTTCATGTAGTCCCATATGTTTATCTTTTCTTCTAGTTGCTTTGTTAGTAGTGTTTCATCTTTGAAGATACCTTTAGCTTCAATGTCGTGGAGGGTTTTTCCTATGTTTTCTTCAATATACTTTATGGATTCAGGTCTGATATTGAGATCTTTAATCCATTTTGATTTGATTTTTGTGTATGGTGTTAGACAGAGGTCCAAATTCATTTTTTACATGTAGCTGTCCAGTTTTCCCAGCACCACTTGTTGAAGAGGTTTTTCCTTGCTCCATTTCACACTTTTTGCTTCTTTATTGAAGATCAAATGATCATGTGTTTGAGGATGGGTGTCAGGATGCTCAACTCTATTCCATAGGTCCACAGGTCTGTTTTTATTCCAATACCATGAAAAGCTTGTATTCTTAATCCTCTTACTGCACCAACACACTGCTGGAGGGTGGCGACCATCACGGTGTGCAGGAGAATGTTCTGAGATGATGCATGTTTCACTGCGTCAGCATTTTCACTCATAAGTTGTTCTTAAATAAAGTCAGTAAATTGCTTGAAGCTCAGAAGTTAAGAGAATATGTAAAAAATGTTATTTATATAGGTTATTTCCTATACCCTACTATAGGAAATTAAAAAGAGAAAAATGTTCATTCATATTTTTTCCATAGAAGAAAAATGCTTGATTTATGGAGCTGGAAGTAAATTTTCAGTCTTTAAATGCCAAATACTTTATTATGAAATGAATTGCCATTACATGGTGATTTATCATTAGGCTCTCAAAGTTACTAGCAAATTTGTTAATGGCTAAAAAAGAACCAAGAGACTCTTTGGACAGCTTCCACTAGAGGAACTGAAACCATTTCTTCGTTCATCATCAGAGTTCCTTCAAAGGCAATGGGCTAGACAGGACACAGACTACTCTGACACTCCAAGTAGTTCTGTCCTGAAGGAACGTTCAGCAGGAGAAGCTGCGAACTGAACAGTGCTGTGAGGTTTTTCTGCATTTGTACAGATAGCTACATGAAAAGCACCAATTCCATGTGGGTTAGCCCAGAAACAGAAGGCGTTCCTGACTAATTTAATGAGGCAGACGATGACTCTAGACTTGAAAAATTTTGACTCTTCGACAGGCTTTAAAGTAGAAAACTACTCTGCTCAAAAGCATTAACATTTTAATTCTAAAATTTACATGTGGTTACAGTTATACCTTTTGCAACTACTTTACTATAAAAGTTGAAAATAACAGTCTAAAGAGTTTAACAATCTTTCAAATAAAACTGTTTCCAGTTGTAATAATACTTTTTATAATCTCAGTGGTCTCTTTCCAGCCAACCGTATCTTTAAAATTTTATTCCTCAATAGCTGCTTGTCATAGCATTATTTACTCTCTCTGACCCTGTTTATAGATCTTATAAAATGGAAAGAACTAAGACTTACCTTATAAGGGTAAAATGCCTTTACCTATTCAGGGAAGACACTCCTGGCAAAAAATCAGAACTTTAATTTTAGCTATTTACCAATTTGGGTCCATATGTAAAGAGCAAAAGATAGTCAAACGCATGAAACACAGGGCAAATCTGGGCGTAGCGTCTAGTCTGTACACAGAGTTAAAACCTCTGTAGCTGCTGTCCCTTGGTATGAACCTCACTTGTTCATCTGTTTCTATGCTTGCTTATTCCCACTCTGGAGAAGCCCAGGCTCTCTCTCGAATGTGTACTTCTCCTCTCTTCCCTCACCTCTCTCTAAATAAGTTTCAATAAAAACTACCTTGCATCAGCAAAAATAAATATATTTGCATAGATTGGCTACTCTGAAACGGTGTGAGAAAACGAAAACAAAACAACCATCCATTTAGGTAAAAAGACATGAAGTATCCATGACAGCCAACACACAAAGCGTTAGACATTAACTTACAAGACCATCTTCCTCAGACAAGCAAAGGTGGGAGGCCCAGGGAACACCAGTGGCCAAAAAGCACCTGCCTTCCAGGAGTGAGATCACAGAGACGGCCTCCTGGCGCTGCCTGCACAGCGAATGCACGAACCAACCCACCACAGCCAGGTGTGCGCCAGCACCAGAACTAAGGTGCACGGTCCTCTGGAGCAAAAAGATGTGTGAGCACTGTGCGGGAGTATGCGCCTTGGTGAATCTGAGCACTGTGGTGAGCCCTAGCAAGCATGAGTACAGACTATGCAGCACTACATGGAGATGCTGTGAGCTCGGGAATAGGCGTGACTCCCCTGGTCACAGCAACAACTAGCTCCCCTAACAGTGCTGCAGGGCATGCAGTGCAGGGTGGCGGCGAGACCTTGACAAGTCATGCCGGCTCTCTGCTCTCTGAGCCACAGCCCTTGACCCTCTGCACTGGCATATGCAAACCACTAATACCTTCAATGAAATAACGACTTTTTCCAGTACCTGGTCCGATAAAAAGGAACTGTGCGTATGGAACTTATTTTTTTAATTTATTTAAAAATATTTTATTATACCACCATGAGATATACAATTACAAGATGTTCATGTTTGAATTTTGGTTCTACAGTGTTCCAACACCCATCCCTCCACCCCCTGCCCATCTCCCATCACCAATGTCCCCACCTCCCTCCCCCTCCCCTAAGCCTGCCTCCATGGCAGGTTATCTCCCTTTCTCTCTCTCTCTCTCTCTCTCTCTCTCTCTCTCTCTCTCTCTCTCTCTCCTTCGCTTCCTTTTCTTACACACTGTAGATTGTAATATATTCTGGAACATGATTGGTTCCAATAGTTTGATGTACCAGGTCCGGACCACAAAAATGGCAGCTATATGGTGAGTGAGTCTCATCCAGCTGCTTCCGAGGCCCTACAGAGGTGATGGGCCCCTCCCAAAAACCTATCTTGCCTCCTGGGAGCCTCATGGTCAGCTGAGTTAGGGAGAGCCGGATGGCAGCTTTCCCCCTGTGCATCTGAGTCTCTCATCTTTCTCTCTACCCTCTGTTTCTGTCTCTGAATTTCTCTCTCTCTTCTCCTACACCTTGTGACTTGCCTTATGGTTTATGATGAAATTATCTATGTGTATATTCAATAGTGAGTTCTAGTGTGACATTATAGTTCCTCATTCCCCATCAACCTCCCAGTTTGTTACAACTACAATGATCATTATGGTGTACAGATGTGAAAGATCCTGGGAAGGACCTGGTCCTAGCCTACTTTGTTATCTAAGCCTCTTGCGCGGCTGCACACTGTCACAGTTGTGTACCTGGTCTGCCCTTGTCCACGTCATCTGGTTGCAGAGGCTTTGAGCCTGTAGCCACGCCCACTGGCATGGAGAGGGAAGAGTTCAAATCCCCTGCTCCAATTCCAGCCAGCGTGGCTTCCCCCACATGACTGTTTTACCCTAGGAGCTACGTTGGTCTCGGCCGGGGACTAGCCGATTCCTCAGAGACTCGGGCAGCGCGGCTGTGCGCCTGGTCTGTCCCCTTGTCCTATTGTTACTGTTTTTGGCATATCAAATACACCACGGGTAGCTTGCCAGGCTCTGCCATGGCTTGGGTTCATCCCAAGGGGCCCAGTCTTTTCCTATGTCAGATCATCCACACATCCAGGGGCCCACAGGGCAGAGCCCTGGGGGTGTAGACAAGTCTATCTCCTGTCTGCCACCTGCCAACACAGTTGGACACCACAGCCATACCTGCAACACTTCGAGGGG
The DNA here is from genome assembly GCA_021461705.1 of Cryptotis parvus. Taxonomy (NCBI): domain Eukaryota; kingdom Metazoa; phylum Chordata; class Mammalia; order Eulipotyphla; family Soricidae; genus Cryptotis; species Cryptotis parvus. Next base: position 9,598 of record JAJIBD010007908.1, on the reverse strand, counting down.
TAGGTTGGAACTTATTTTATAAAAACCAAATATATTCTAACATACACAATATGACTACTACTGATGATGCCAATTGTCAAAAGTTACTATCTGGCTTTTGCTTATTTGATGATGTCATACTTATTTGGTTTCCTTCTGTGATCAAGAGGTCACCTGGGAGGCTGGAGCGACTGTACAGTGGGGGAGGACATTTGCCTTGCATTCTTCTGGCCAGGGCTCGACCCCAGGCATCCCATAGGGTCCCCTGAGTTCCACCTGAATAACCCCTGAGCATCACCAGGCGTGACACACCCCCAAAAAAAGGTTACCTGGGCCAAAGAAAAGTGAGAATTCCCCCTTTCCCACTATGGCTCTTCCCATCCCTGACTCCCTGACTTTGCGGATATCAATGCCTGTACCCACACTCTCAGTGACTGCAGAGCATACACCCATACACAGATGGGCAGCAATGAAGGTGGCCACAAGAACTGAGGGTGACCTGCACCTACTACCACAAGCACAAAGCAGGACGTAGCTTGGGGGTGTCATACAACAAGGATTTTGATCCAATTGTTTTTCTCTGATTTCTTAGTAATCTCAGAGACAAAAGGCAATTATTGACATACATGGCAAGGTTTCATCTCTTATAGCTGTGTAGTATTTTATCACTGGCTCTTTCATGACTATCTTGCCAACTTCTCAGTAGGAGCAGCAGTAAAAGCTTGACAGATACTTGCCTTGAGAACAAACCATAACCAACAGACTCATTTTGCAACCAACAATGTGACTGCACTCATTCACCAATCCAATACTGGGAACAATTTGGTGCTTTCAGGAAGGCCTGGGTGTTGGGATGGACCAGAAACATTCTACAGTACTTGTCAGAAAGCTGAGTATCGTGTGTTTGGAGGCGATTTCAGACTGCATCCAAGAAGGGATAACTCAACTAGCTGGTTGGTCTGGCTGAGCAGAGGCAGAGGAGACCTGGGGAAGGCTAAGGAAGCCGGATGCTGTAGGGAGACTTTCTGAAGAGGGGGACCTGGCTGAAAGTGAGCTCCAGAAATCTGTCTGTGCACACCTTTAGGTCTTCATTGCACAAAGCTGTGTGTGCACAGAAAAAATTTTCACAAGACTGGTGAGAAACGCTCAGAAAACTGTAAGCGGAAGCATCTCCCAACATTTATGCATCGCTAGAAATGTTTAATTCTCAAGCAATCTCAGTAAAAAGTCTCTCCTGGGACACTGAGTGGGGAACTCAGCAGAGGACCTGGAGACCAGCATCCAGGCGTAAATGCCAGCCCCACACTTCCCTAACCCTTTTGTTTGTTTTTTGTGGCCATTTTTTCGTTTTTGTTTTGTTATTTTGGGCCACACCTGGCAATGTTCATGATGGTGCTGAGGGACCATATAGGAGGCCAGGAATTGAACCCAAGTCCGCAGTGTGCAAGGCAAGCTGTCCTACCCTCTGTATTATCTCTCTGGCCCCCTTCAAAGGTCAGGCAGGTGATCTGATTACAATTTAGCTGTCGACTGGACACTCTTTAAGGGAAGATAACATAAACCATGTTGCAGGTACTCAGTAACATAACATTAACAATGGCCTATCAGATAAAACATGACCATACTACTTGCCAAGAAACAGGAAAATAGGATCCTTTAACAGGAGAAAGTTCATCAGTAAAAAACCGACCCAGGGAGGAGAAAGTAATAACTAATAACAACTATCATTCAATGAAGCATAGCTAAAAAAGAAAACATCCTATAAAGCGAGGAGAGAAGTGGGAGGATTTGTAAAAGAACAAGATGGGGGAGTGTAACTCAGCAACAGCGCCTTCCTGGGAAGGGACCCCCTGCGCCCCACTTCCCGCATGGCAAAAAGAGACTTCCAGAGACAAAAATAAAGCATCCAAAACATTTTACTTGAAGGACTAAGCAGTATCTTAAACTCACATGAGAAAAGCTCAGTGGTCAAAAGTTCTTTAAAAAAGTCTACCTAATAAACCATTAGAAAAATGATTCAAATATTTTAAAAGTGATCTAAGAAGAAATGGGAACAAAAAATCAAACTGAACAAACATAACACAGCAAAGTAACAGATTTAAACTCATTTATGGAAGGGAGCTTCTGAGATGTTCCTTCAGACCCAACCTTCTATTTCTTAACGTCTCACGCCTCCCCCTCCCCTGAAATAATCGCTTCTAAACTAGGGGCAACCTTGAAGAAATGTTGCAAAAGAAATAATCCCTTTTGTCTCGCTAGCAGATTTCTCTTTTATGGGTTTAGATGAAGGGAAGCTGCCACTTTGGACAGGCCCATGCAAGGAACTGAGGCTGGGCCCCACCCACAGACCGCCTGGAACCGAGGTGCAGTGTTCCCAAAGAACAAAATCCTGCCAAGAGCAGGGAGCTGATGTTGGAAGAGGCGCCTCCCCCAGCCCTGGCTGACCACTGAGACAGCAGAGGGAAGGCTCTAGGGGCACCCTGAGGCAGGACCCCAGCTACAGTGAGTGGATGTCTGATTCCCACAAAATAAGCTATGACCAATGTGTCTGGAGTTAAATTGTTACGGTCTGATGGAAGTAGTTTATTATAGAGACAGATAATTAATAGTTTAGCCACACTAATGATCATCAGAAACGCAAATGATCTAGATATTGTAATAAAGACAAAGATCAGACCGGACTTTTTTTCTTCTTTTTTTCTTTCTTTTTTTCAGACTGAACTTTTTTTTAAAAAAAAGCTGATTAGGATGAGGAAAGTATAACTACCATATCTTTTTTGTTGAAATAAAATCAATTTCAATATACACAAAGAGACTTAAGTGATAAACTCTAAATATCTGCAGGGCTATCCACAATGTGTAAAATAAGAGGGAGAGAGATGCAGAGACAGAGAGACAGAGAGAGAAAAGAGAGGAAACAGGGCTACCTGCTGTTGAGGCAGCCTGGGGGGTGGGCGGGAGGGTGGGGTACATTGGTGGTGGAAATGGGGCACTGGTGGAGGGATGGGTGCTGGTATACTGTACTACCAAGAACCAATTATGAACACCTTTATAATTGTATGTCTCACGGTGGTATAATAAAAAATTTTAAAAAACAGGCACATAAAAAAAATAAAATCAATTTCAAAACTTAAACCAAAAAAAGATGATCCAGCCCTATGCTATCTAAAAGGAATTTACTTATAAAGGTTATAGGTGAGTTAAAGGTAAAAAAGCACAGAGAAAGATGTATCATGTCATGTCATGGCAAAATAACACAGTGTGCAATAAGGAAATATTACTAGGAAACAAAGTAAACTCTGGATAAGGATCATTACCCAAAATGAAAGGGAATTTCATAATGAAGAGGGGTCAGCTAATCAAAAATGTACAACAGAGTCTCAAAATACATGAAACAAAAAATGATACTGAAGAAACAAGTGTGCAAGAGGAGGTGGGGCTTTCAACAGATCACTGAGAAATTGAAAAAAATAAGTTACAATCAAGTCAGTAGGGAATGATAGTCTTGAGAAAACTTATAAACCAACAGGACCTAAGTGACATAGAACATTTTATACCCAAAAAGAAAATGAAAGATTCGTGGTCACCTAAATGTGATTTTAAGATTAAAAGATTTAAACTTTAAAAGATTTTAAATAGTCCAGCAGGTAGGGCGTTTGCCTTGCTTGCAGCCGGCCTGTGCCGGCACAGGTTCGATCCCCAGCATCCCATATGGCCCCCGAGCACCGCCAGGAGTGATTCCTGAGTGCAGAGCCAGGAGTAACCCAAAAAAGCAAAAATATAAATGAATGAATTAATGAATAAATAAATAAATAAATGAATAAGATTTTAAATCGTTTTCAAAACATACTCACCTTCTCACAGGAGAGTGTAAACAAACAGTTTCAGTGTGGTAAATGAAAAAAACAACAAAACAAAAAACCAAAGTACTTTCTGAAACTGCTGAACCCTAAAATTAATAGTTTAGGATTAAGTTTTTTGATTTGTTTAAATTTCCAATTTTCAATACTAATCTGTTTGTGTAAAAGAGCTACTAAAAAGAGCTCGAACCCCCAGAAGTTCGAGCGGAACCAGAAGTAAACTGTCATTTTGAACTCTCACCCGGCCTGCCTGCATCCTAGGTAGAGTCTCTGGGTGCGCTGGCTGGCGGGCGGGCGCCTGGGGCTGTGGTAGAGCCCCAGGTCCCGGCTCTACCACAAAGAGCTACTAAATAGCTCTTTCTGAAAAATCCACCAGATTATAGTATTTGGGTGGCCAAATAAAATCTTCAACCTTTGAAGGTCTAAGTATTTTATTTCAGTTAAGTATTTTTAAAATTTTTCAGTATTTTATTTCAGTATTTTATTTCAGTTAAGGGTTCAGCAAACAAGCAGCTGCTCTACCTCTATGACAAATAAACAAATAACACAATTAAGCAATCAGAAATCTCAATAGCTTATCAGTATTATTTAACCAAATTCCATTTCTTTGAAAAATGAAGAGACTAAACTAGAAAAATCTATGTTAGAATCTACATTGGAAAAGTAATACTTTCTCATATTAAGAGCATGTCTAGGGGGCTGGAGCGATAGCCCAGCGGGTAGGGCGTTGCCTTGGGTGTGGCTGACCTGGGTTCATCCCCGGCATCCCATATGGTACCCCGAGCACCGCCAGGAGTAATTCCTGAGTGCAGAGCCAGGAGAAACCCCTGAGCATTGCCGGGTGTAACCCAAAAAAAAAAAAAAAAAAAAAAAAAAAAGAGCATGTCTAGTTAAATATCACTGTTATTCTTGGCTTAAGAAAAACAGTAACAAATCTTATATGTCTATTTTCTACCATACATATTTTATACTTTAATCAAGAGACACACAATTGCTTAGTACAACTGTAACTACTTGTAAGCAATTAGTAAGCAACTTAATAGTTCACCTTAATTTGCTTAAAAAAAATTTTACGCTTGGGTTTGTAATAGGTTGCCGGACTATGATAAAATGAGTTTTGTTTTTATTAATTTTAAGAGGCTTGAAATTATATATCAATTTACTTCATGAGTCCCATTAAAACTTTTGTTGAAAGCTTTTAAACGCTGCAACAGAATTAGGTATCAAAATCTTAAGAACATTCAGATTATGTAGAATTCTTTGACTTAACAGTTAAAACTTTGGACATTCATCAAAAGGATTAACTGTTTGGAAAAAAAAGGAAACAAGCCATACAAAATTCCCAACAAACCTGACCCTTCAAATGTGGAATGCTGTTCACCTCTGGAATTTCATACATGCCACTCAAAAACTAGAATGGGGCAACCATGAGGCCCTGTAGCATTTAAGGCCAACTATACACCAAATAAATCCTAATTACCCATTTCCTTAAGTTGTCCAGGCTCCAAATCTCATGGGTTTTGTCCTTTCAGTTTATTTTTTAGCAACATAGATTTTAAAAAAAAAGTATTATGATACAGAAAAATTATTTTTTGTTACCCTGTCTCCCCCTTCCCAAAAGAAATATTTTAAGAGGAGTCAGAGTAACTGAAAAACAACCTCTAGACCTGCCCCTTCTCAATATCCTTACAGCATCTGCTACCAGCCCAAGCTTTCCTAGAACATTCTTCAACTCCAGGAGCACTTGCTTCTGCTTTCAGGTATTGTAAAGGCCATTGTGAAACTAGTCATGACATCAACATATACACACGGTTACTTTCAAAAGGTCATTTCTAAATTTACTCAACTTCTATGTTAATAATTGGGCTCATAATGAAAAACCTTTAACTTAAGAGATGAGTATGACAGAGATTTCCTGGTATCAGAGAAAGAATTTAAAAGGCAATTCAGAGCTAGAAATCTCTTTAAGCATGACTAATAACTTTTATTACTCTGAAATACCAAGTCTTCTGCATGGTACTTATCATATAGATAAAATGCCTTAAGACAGTCCAGCCACCTTATCTACTATCTCGATCTCTTCAGAACAAGTACAAAAGAAGGAGAAAAATCTATAAATCAGTCCTTGATGACAGAGGGTTTGTTTAGGAGTTTACCGAATGGAATGACCCTGCTGGAATTCCTTCCAAGCAGCCTGTGAAAATGTCAGAATGGAGTCTGTTTTGGAGGTCATAGTCCCTAGAGAGCTCTGAGTTTTGGCCTGTTTGTCTTTTCACATGCTTTAATATTTGAAAATCATTCCTTGTAGACACTGACTGATGCCCAGGGAATGCTAGGATTGTGGGAACTGGCAGTACCAACAAGAGAGACAGACTTCATGGGAAATCGGTGCCTACTACATTTGCCCTCTCGGCTTTCATCAGATAACTTGTTCTTCCAATGTTACGAAGGTACATGGTGAAACACTAAGAAATGCATGTCATTTTGCAGCCTTAAAAAAAGAAATACTTGTAAAATGGGAACAAAAATTACTGGAATTACCGAAACACTAAATTATAAAGCACCATCACGAAAATCTGAGACATTATATTCACCTAGGGTGAACTGAACACTGCATTTCCAAAGTATACAGATAAAAACCAAATTAATTATAAAGGTGCTAATTATGTGCCCACACTCTTTTAAGCACTTGACTTATAGGGACTCATTTAATCCTCAGAGCAACTGTATGAAGCAGAAACCAGTATAATCCCCATTCTGCTAATAAGGAAACTGAAAGTGAAGGGAAACAAAGTAGTCTGAGGCCAGCAGCTAGTAATGGCTGAGCAGTGCCTAGACTCCGAGGGAGGCGTGGTGGGGCGGGAGGCTCGGGCTGCTGCCCTGATCACTGCTCATGCTGCCTCTTTCCCGGGATTCTGACACTCAACAGGACCTGCTGAGCAACCATGCTGGGCCACAGGAGTGGCAGTAACTGCTTTCATTCATTTCACCCTCCCAGCCTCTGGTGAGCACACGTCTAAGGAGAGAAGCACAGATGTGGCCTGACTTCACAGCACGAGCTGGTGGAGCAGAGAGCACTCTGGATGGCACAGCCCTTCTTTTCTTTCTTTTTTTTTTCTCTTTTTTTGCTTTTTGGGTCACACCGGAGATGCTCAGGGATTACTCCTGGCGATGCTCGGGAACCCTATCGGATGCTGGGGATTGAACCCAGGTCGGCCGCATCCAAGGCAAATGCCCTCTCGCTGTATTATGGCTCTAGCCCCCACAGCCCTTCTTTCTTAACATCAGCTCCTCTCACAACCGGCTCCAAGAACCCTCTCTAAGGTAAACCGTATGCAGTGGAGGAATATGGGCCAGGGAGGTCACAGGAAAGTGAAGGTGCAGCCACAGCTTTAGTTTGACTCCTGGAACCACACCTGGTCCCCTGGGCACCACCAGATATGACCCTTGAGTACCACTAGGTGTGGCAAAAAATATTTAAACTATTAAGGGAATAACTTTAAAAGATCTATGTGTCTAATAATTTTATTAACATTTTGAACCGTCAACACTGAACATAAGCTTAAAATCCAAGAATTATTTGAGGGGTGAAGGGGCCAGAGTGATAGTACAGCGAGTAGGACACTTGCCTTGCACATGGTGGACCAGGGTTCATTCCCTGGCACCCCATATGGTCCCCTGAGCATCTCCAGGAGTGATCCCTGAGCACAGAGCCAGGAGTAAGCTCTAAGTACAGGCCAGTGGGGACCCAAAAAATTAAAACAACAACAACAACGAAAGAGATACAATAATCATTCAATAAATGTCTTTAATAATAAAAACATTTGACACTCTTGACCTAGGTGTTTGGCTGATACTTGGGGAGTGCTGAGTAAGTTGATGGGACAATCCATAATATGGGGGCTTGGTTAAGCAATTCAACTTAGACACTTCTTAAAGGCTACGACGGGGGTCCCAACTCTGTCAAAGGGAGACCAGGAAGGTCCCCTGTTAACAGCATGCTACTGACTGATTCTAATGCTTGTCAGGTTTTAAACTTAGCCTACAGGAATCAAAGGCAGATTGTGAAACAGTCTTTTGTTTTTCTTGTCATGTCTTTATTATAGAGACCCAACTAAAAAGTATTTTTCTTTATGAAAACAACAGCAAAAGAGACAAACAAAAAAAAAGAAAATAAACCCCAAAACTCTGGACTTAAAAAGTGAAAGCATCATCTTTTAACTGATAGTCCGGTGCTGTAATAAAAAAGTTAACTCATACCTGCCAACCCTAGAAAATCATAAATAGGGAGACACATGTTCTAAATGAGATCCATTATTTTTGCGTATACAAATTGGAAGCCATTTCTTTGTCCCTTTAAGTAGGGGGGGGGAGAGTCTAATCAATTGCTTGAGCTGGCATGCATGTTTGGGAAACAATGGATTTGTCTCTGGAAAAAGTACCATCAGTTAAACAGAAATGATCTTTTTTTTTTTTTTTTTTGCCTCTTTTCTGCTGCCCCACGAATAGCACAAGGCCACAGTGATAATGCGATCTGAGAACACATGATGTAATGAGGAGGGGCAGCCAGAGGGACACACGGGCTGAGAGCTACCATACAGATACTACGACGACACAGAGAGCTTCGGAGACTTACCCATGCTCACAGACTGAGTCAGCGCAGGAGACTGAAGTCCTGACTCCCAAAGACTACACTTCCTGTTAATAATAGCAGGGCAGAGGTGAGGGGAGGAGAGCCAATAGTCTGGATGAACTTAAAGGAGTTAGAAAAAACATTGGGCATATGGATATTTGCCAGTCAGTCTGGTAAGAATATTAGCTAAGAAACCATAATAAGATTCCAATACATTTGTAATCCCAACATATTTGTCTCGTTACTTTCGATCATGGTGCCTTACTGCTAATTTCAAGGCAAATTAACAACAGAAGAAGAGAATCATGCTCACTTTCCCCAGAACCTCCTGATACAGCTCAGCTTTTCCAAAGCAAGTATCTCCCTATCTAGCATTTCTTTTTCTTTTCAGCTAGTTCGTTGTGATTGGGTGAGGTAACAGTTATAAATAAAAGCAAGCCCAAACTTAACAAAGTTTTTTGGCCCAGTAGAGGGTCTGATTATATAATACTTAAGTCCAACAAACCTAAGTAACTAGGGAATTATAGCTAAGTAACATTAATCATTATAATTTTGTTGTCTTTTAAAACTACTTTTGAAGGACAGAATAGTTTAATAGTTTCAGTTTATTCACCAGTTCATGAGTCATGCGGTGACTTTAGCTTTGTGAAAATATCTAGATTAATTTATATAACAAACAATGCATGTCCAAGACTCTAGTAACTAGAAAAAGTGGTAAAATATTTTGGCAAACATCTTTGTAAGATGGATTAACCTCAATTACTATTATGTGCTAAACATTACTTTTAGTGAAAATGTTGGTGTTGAGATTTCAAGGGCATCTCTGCAATGGAATACAACTTAAAGACTAGAATTACAACTCAAAAAAAAGCTTCAGGGGCTGTTATCTGGGGACTCTGGTTGTGCTGAGGTATTTCTGAAACCACAAGCATCATCTACCCCATACCATCCTCTCCCCCCCAGCAAAAGAGCAAAGAATGAAAGCAACTGACCCACCAGCCACCCAGGGGAGGAGGCTGAATTCATGCACAGCCGGCCTTCTCTACCTGTGTGTGGCCTTCTCTACCTGTGTGTGCCCGGCGTGTTCAGCAACGCACTGAAACAAACAAAATCCTCAGTAACAGCA
>JAJIBD010007907.1:0-19516 GCA_021461705.1 Cryptotis parvus | reverse complement strand
GACTTCCCCTTGGAAGTGCTGGGGGGTCTTTTCTGGGGAAATGGCACTCCTCCCCACCTTCTTTGGTTGCCGGCTACTGCTGCTTCCTCTTTTTCTTCTAGGGGCCTTGGCAGTCACTTGGTCCCCATGCAGTTTCTGTTTGTGGTCCGAGAGCCCTTGCCACCACTGTCCTTGATGGCCTCCAGGGCCTTCCTCTGCTCCTGCACCAGCAGCTCGATCAGTACCTTCAGCAACGAGGCCTGCACCTCGCTCTGCGGCCACGGCTCACCCAGGAGCTGCTGGGCAATGTCGCTCTGCAGGGCCAGCACTGAGGCCTGGGGGTTCACAGCCCCCTTCTTGGGTTTCTGGAGCTTCTGAGGGCTGGTTCCAGCCTCAGTTCTGCCTGTGGAGGGGTCCTGGGGTCACGGCTCAGAGTATGCAACCAAGGTGGGCAGTGGCAAAATCAAACCCCCCAAGGCTAGGTGGAAAAGTGAGGCTCACGGTCCCTAGGCCTCGCTGGCTCTCCTGCTTCTAACCTGGCACTGTTCCTGCCTCACACTATGGACTGGCTCAGGCACGGTGGAAAGTGCCCTCCGAACACTAAAAGTCAGAAAACTGCCCAGAATATAAACAGTGTCCACTGTTTATTTCCTGGGAGGGAGGCAGGAGTGTGTCCACTCAGCAGTGCTGAGCTCACTCTGGGCTGCTGTGGCCCTCCCCCACGGCCTGTTTCTGTCTGAGAGGTATATTTGCTCCTGTGTAACGGAGGGTCCTGTGTTCACAAGGGAAAGCAGACTGCTAGCAGGTACCAAGGGTCCTTTGTGAAATGCAGAGTAGATGCAATAAGCCTGAGACCTTCTGGATTCTAGGAGCAGCCCTGATCTGCCCATGGAGACAGGTGTCTGCTTAGTTTGGAAGCTCTGGGTGTGGCAAACACACACCCGGCAGTTCACTCAGTCGGTTTCCTGCCCACTTGAGCGACGTCTGTGTAGCCCATTTAGAACTTCCCTGCCTCTGCTCATCTGAGGTGAGTGTGACTACATGTGTGGACAGACCTTCAGGCTCTGGGACAGGCCTGCAGCAGAGCTGAGGGAGGAGACAGACTGTCCTTTTCCAGGGCCCTACCAGGCCTATCTGTCTTTCCTGTGGACTGCCTTGCTCACCACTCTGCAAAAATCCCAGGACCTCCAAGAGCTGTACGGGAGGGTCTGATGTCCTAAGTAGGTGACTGGCACATTAGCCAACTTTCCAAATACAAGTGACTTCTTTTCTTTTTTGCTACATCTGGTGGTGCTGGGGTGGGGTGGGGGCACATGGGATGCAGGGTTGAACCCGGGTCAGGCGTATGCAAGGCAAGTGCTCTCCCCAGGGCATTGTGGCTCTGGCCCCTGGGAGTAAGCTTTTAAGAGTGCCGAGCCTTGACACCCACTGTGAGACCAAAGCCCCACCTCTGATCTTCCATCTGAGGTCCTGCTCCCCCGCCTACAAGCCACCTGCTGGGCAGACAGCAGATCTCCAGTCTGCCCTTCCAGCCATGGCACACCTCATCTAGGGTGGGTGCACCCAAGCTTGATGACCCCATGTTCAGGCTGTCCCAGGCAGCGCCAGACTGCTGGCACAGGACCATGTCAGCAGGACTGCTCCCGAGGGAGGGATTCTCTCCACGGTGGGCCAGTCCTGGGGACACTGCACTGCCCCCCGGCCCTGCTGTGCCCTTGACGCACCTGCTGCAGGGGAGGTGATGCCTGCCACTTGTCGGGGCTCCCCACGTGCTTGCCACTGGGAGCGCCTTTGATAGCCAGAGAAGAGGAGCCCAAGGCGCTGGGGTCTGGCTTGGGGGTTGGCCTTCGCAGACTGGGAAGAGTGGGCTCAGGGTCATGCGACCTGAGAGGAGTGACTGAAGCCCCGTGTGAAAGAGGCCAGGCCCGCCCCACCCCTTAGCCACTACCCACCCTCCCGACTCTCTCCCAGACTCACCTGGCAGGGCTCCGGATCTTCGTCCTCACTGAACTCTACTAAGGTCTCTTCCACCACTGTCTCCCTGCTGGATGCTGCATCTACACACAAGCAGTGGCTCTTGTTGGGTCCTGGCTGTGATCACCCCTCTCCCCTCTGCCTTCCCAGCGCTGCAAGGAGATGCCCGGATGACAGTCCCTCATCCCACAGCAACGTCCCCTCTCTTGAATGCCTGATAACAACCCGCTGGGAGATGGTCAACAGCAAAAGGAACCTAGACTCAGGCACCTGGACTTCCCTGAGGAGAAGGGCAAATGAGGCCCGGCACGATCTCTCCCGAGGTGCTCACCCACCCTGGGCCTCACAGTCTCTTCACTCCCTGAAGAGCTGTCCTCACTATCACCTGAGGTCCCAGATGTGTTGGCCTTGGAGTATCCCGAGGGAGCAGCGGTGGCCGGGCGCCTGCAGGAACCTTGGGCTTCCTGGGTGTTGTGGTGGCTGGGGCCTGTGTGGGGGCGCTGTGGGACACGGTCCCAGCGTGGGTCCTTGGAGCACCGTCCGCCTGATTTGGTGGAAGGAGCGAGAAGAGGAGATTCAGGCATGAGAAGGGCAGTTTCCCCAGCACTTTCTTGGCCAGGGTCAGCAAATGGCTCATGTCGCCCTCCTCGGCCAACACACGCGGGAGGCCACAGGACACACAGTGTGGGTGCGGGGCTCAGCCATGGGCAGGCCTGTACTCTGTGGGCTCCCAGCTCACCCCAGCTGAAAACGGGGTCCTGGCAGCAGGAGACGAGGCTCACTGGTTTTCTGGGTAAGAACCTTGAGGGAGGCCTGGGTCTTCTTTGTCACCTGTAGCCAGCCAAAGGCAGCCCTGAGACTTGGCAACCAGGATGCCACCTGGTCATATCCAGGGCCAGTGGAGGGGACTGAGGGTGGGCAAAGGGCCGATGGTTTCATGGGGTTCTCAGAAGCCCAAATCCTCCCAACCCAGGACCAGGAAACAGGGAGTGCTCCCAAGTGTGCCTTCGCGGGACCAGCGTGTGACGGGGCTGAGGCCTGGGTCTCCCTGGCCCCTCCTGCACCCCATGCCCCAGCACTCAGAGAAAAGTGGTCACCACAGGTGCTGCTCCCTCAGCCCCGCAAGCCACTGCTAAGGCCCCGGTCCTAGCCTGGCTGCTCTTCTACTTCAGTCACCTCCCCAGAGGCCACCCTGCCCGCTCTTTCTAAAGCAGGTCACCCCATTATTCCTGAGCTCAGTGCTTCCTTTAAGCGCAGAGCAGCTGGCGGGTGAGCCTGTGATGTATAGCGGAAATACATATTTGGTTTCTGTCCCTGCACCGGGCACAGAGCACCTGAAAGCCTGGGAGCTGCCCCCCGTGCTAGGGGAGTGAGGGCGTCCCTGGAAGTACTCAGGGTTTTCAGTTCCCAGATAAGCTACGTGGCCACAGGGCTGGAAGCTCAGTCCCGCCTCTGCCCTTGGGGGAGGGGAAAGGAACTTGGGGATGACTGTCAGGCCTCGGTCATGAAGCCCCTGAAACCCCCAGGATGGGCTTCACAGAGTCCCCACTGCTGAGCACATGGAGGGTCAGGAAGGCACCGCAGAGCACGGGGACATGCAGCCTCCCACACCGCGCCCTCAAGCGCATCTCCACCCCATCCTTTGCTAAGCCTGTTAGTGACACGCTTCTGAGTTTTAAGAGCCGCTGGAGTCATCCGAGCCCCTCTGGTTTAGTCAGTGACTGGAGGCTGAAGTGGAGGACAGGTTAGTCTAATGGGAGGTGAGACCCCCACCCACAGAATTGTAGGCTGAGCCGGGCCCCAGTCTGATGGCATGGATCTCGGGTGCAAGGCAGGGACCTCTCGGTCCTTTGGGTTTTGGGGCCACGCCCCGGTGATGTTCAGGGCTACTCCTGGCACTGCTCTCAAGAATTACTCTTGGTGGTGCGCGGGGGATGATATGGGATATCGGGGAGTGAGCCCAGGCTGGCTGCATGCAAGGCAAATGCCCTCCCCACTGTGCTATTGCTCTTGTCCCACTTCAGTCCTTTGGCGAGGTCCTGCTTTCCCAGGTAAGGGCTGTCCCTCTGCCTGCACTCTCCCTGACTTGTCCCACAGTGCTCCCGGCACCCAGTGCAGACTGACACCAGCTGAATGGCCAAATGCTGCCAGCTGCCTCCTGGTATCCATACAGGTCCTCACCAGCCACTGAGCCTGAGGCAGCAACTGCCCAGCTTTTGGCCACCCTCGAAGAGCTAGGGATGTGGGCCATGGGGTGAGGAACCAACCCAAGCTGGACCCGAGGACTGGGAGACTGGGGCTCTGGCTCATCCGAGTCATGGACGCAGTCTCAGGACTCCTGGAGGGAGCACCACTCAGTGCGCCCCTGGCGTTGACGGGTTTCACCGTTAACTAAAGGCAACTTTGGTACCTGGCACGTCGAGCTATGGAGCAAACCCACCATATAAGCAAACAGCTGCTGGCAGAGCATGGAGGCACAACAGGCACGGCGGGCCCACTGTGGCCGGGCTTCCAACAACACCCGCAGGAAGCCCAAAGGTAACCTGGGAGCCTGGTGCTGGGCTGCAGCACCAGGGGAGGGGCAACTATGTGTGTGGGTATACAAGCTCAAGGCCATCCCACTGCAGCACACAGCTAAGTGGTGGCGGGGGTAGGGGCGCAGGGGGAACCCTTACTGCAGTGCCCCCCACAGCCCTCTGCGCCCACCAGGCACCTGTGTGCCTGTCGCCTGTTGCTTCTTGCCATCCATCCCCTGGCTGGAGGTCTTTATGCTGCTGGTCCCAGCAACAGCGGCTTTGGGGGTGCTCCTTGTGGGGGCCATGGGCCCCACTTACCATACTAATGATGAGTATATATGACTAGCATGACTAGTGGTGAGGCTAATGGCTGAAAGGGAGTGTGGGGAGGGTCTGGGCACAGAAGCCCCCCCCCCAGGGCTCCCGGCCTGTGACAACAGCCGAATCTCAGCCCCTCCTGGGACCTGGCACCAGGCTCACAGTCAGTCACTGGGTGCTTGATTAAATGTTCCCCTGGCCTCCAGGAGGGGAGGTGTCTCCACAATTACAGGGGCCAGGGTTTGGTGCTGGTGACCCCAAGCTTTCTCTTGGCAGCCCCCTGCCCCAGCCCAGTCCTCTATGAAATACCCCTTTAGTAATGGGTCGAGAACCCCCATTCACACAGCACCCCCACGGCGTCCCCAGAGCCACGTGCAGAGCCCTTACTTCCTCCTCCCATGGCCCAGGCCCAGCTCCCGAAAGGGCTATAGACACTGAGTTGACCTGCTAACAGCAGAGGCTCTGGCTGGGCACAGGAGGGGGTGAGCCTCTGTGTAAGTCCCTGGGTCTAGCCCCCACCGCCCAAAAACACCCAAACAAACACCACCCACACCAGTACACAATTTCAGATGGCAAAGAGCTCTCAAAACACCTGTCCCTTTATTTCAGTCAGTACTGTCCCCACAATATTGGCCAGACCAGAGGTGCTTGGGGATCACTCCCAGGGCCTTGCACATGCGAGACAAACGTTCTGGCACCTGACCCAGACCCAACCCAACCATCTTTCTTGTGGTTTTTTGGTTTGTTTTTGGGCCACACCCAGCAATACACCTGGCTCTGCACTCAGGAATCACTCCTGGAGGGCTCAGGGGACCATATGGGATGCTGGGGATCAAACGCTGGTCAGCCGTATGCCAGGCAAACACCCTCCCCAGTGTACTATCACCAGCCCACCCAGATCAGAGTAGCATCCTCAGTGTGTGTGTGAGGTGCTACACTGCACTCAGCGCCTCACACTGAGGTATGGGTCGTCTCCCTTGCGGCCTCTCTGTCCTGTCATAACAGCTTTCCTGCTGTTGATGTTAAAGTCCAAGGTTCCCAGAACTCACAGGACCCCCCAGCTCTGGCTGGCTCCTAACCAACAGTCACCTAACATGCTTGCATGCTGCCAGGCATTCTCACTACCATTTCAGGCAGCTCTTACAAAGCCCTCCTCAGACTGAAGACCCAGGAGGGGCAGTGGATGTGGGGGCCCAAGCTCCTCCTGACCTAGCTCCACCTTCACCAAGCCTGGGTGTTGCTGTGGACGGGGGCTAGCCCCTGCGTCCCTGCTCACCGGGAATGGAGGAGTGCATGGCAGGGATCACGTCCTCATCCTCGCTCTCTGAGGAGTAGCTCCTGGCTGTGCTCTCCGACGGCCTGGGCCTTCCTTGGGCTGCCTGCAGGGGCAGCTGCTGGGCCAGCAGGACTACGATTAGGGTCAACAAAAATCAGAGGGAGTTTAATCACCTTGAAAAACAAAAACAGGTGAAGCAGGAATGTCCTGTCGTGTAGGAGGCGCAGAGATGAGACTTCAGGAACATGATGTATATCCATTAATATTTTTAATGATCACCAGTCGGAGGGGCAGCAGCTCTCATCTTGGCAGCTGACTGACTTGAGCTGACTGACCTTTTCTTCAATAAATTGAAGTTCCTGGGCTGCTTCTGGGGTGGGCTGACGAGGACTATTAATTTATGCATCACCCTCAAATATGGCAAAAAGATGCCTAAGCGCATAAGTGGGAATGCCCAGAGATGGACGAAATCAATTGATTTTACCTAATAGTTGCTGAAAATCATTTAAAGTTTTTAAATTATCTTTCCTGATTTGCACCTTTTGTGGAATTACCATAGCATTATTAATTTGACCTAAAAATTCCCAAGGTACTGAATGCTTGGCTAATTCTAAGCCCCAATCCTGTAGTTCAGTAACAATAGAAGAATAGACATTTTGCAAATTAAGTTCAGGAGGGGCAGTTATAAGGATATCATCCATATAATGAATTAACTTGGCACCTGGATATTTTTTACGTATAGTCTCTGAGGGTTGATTAACAAAATATTGACACATAGTCAGACTAGTTGTCATGCCTTGAGGCAACACTGTCCAATGATACCTTTTATTAGGTGCTTCATTATTCATCGATGGGACAGTAAATGCAAATTTTTCTCTATCCTGCTCAGCAAGGGAAATAGTATAAAAACAATCTTTTAAATCAATAGCAATAGTATTCCAGGTTTTTGGTATCATAGCAAGATTAGGAAGGCCAGGCTGCAGAGGGCCTATAGGCTTCATGCATTTATTGACCTGGCGTAAATTTGTTAACATTCTCCATTTGCCTTATTTCTCTTTGAGTCCAAGAATTCCAAGGACTAGAACTTGGAACAATATGACCCAAGTTGAGCTGTTCCTCCACCAATTGTTGCAAAGTCATTAGCTTTTCAGTAGTTAAGGGCCACTGCTCAACTGTCTGGGAACGCCGCCGGGGTCCCCGACAGTGTCAGGACAGAGGTTCTCTTCTACCTTCGAGGATGCCGGGAGAACAGATGAAAACTCACGAGTCCAGTGCAGTTCCAAAAAATGGCTTTTAATAGTACAAAAGCTCTTCCACAGCACTCCAATATAATGAACAAACTTTAGCTCTGGTCCGAACTTTGACCATACAAAAGAGCCTAAGTCTCCCACCAAAGAGAGAGGATCTCACCCGAGCTGAGTCCTACCCAGAAGGAGCAAAAAGAGCAAAAGGCCAAAAGCCACAAGGCTGAGGGAGCCAAAAGCCACAGGAGCCAAAAAGCTGAAAGCTAAAAGGCCCAAAAGGTGAAAAGTGAAGGGGCCTCAAGTCAGCCCCTTATATACACCAAAGTAATCCAATTGGGAGGGTCATGTCAACAAAGAACTCTAAACAGAGTGTAGTGCCACACCCTATTGCAGGTATAAACAAAGGTTATGCCAAGGTCTAATTCCTTTCTACCAAGATTATCTCTTATGTAAAACACTGGAGAGAGAGAGGGGCTGGTATAAAGTAATACATCTTAACTTCATGAGCTTCATGTAATCTAGATGGTACCCACAGGTCCTTCTTATTATCTGCACCAGGGTGTATTATTCTGAGTATCTTGTTCTCGTGTACTGAAAGGGTCACACTCGCCTGCTTAGAGCAAACTAGTATGATTCTTCCTATGGTCTTCCTATAGTCTCAGCGTAGCCAGGGTGGTAGTCTCCTGGTAAATTCTAACTGTCCCACGCTGGGTGCAGTGGGTATAAAGAGGAGCTGTGTCCAATCTAGAAAACATAGAAGTCTTAGTAGATGTATAAGTCAGAAGTTATTCAATCAAGGTGACTTCTGTAACTGCCACACCCTCTAGCAGTGTTTACATAGAAGAGAGCTCTCATTAGAATGAACCTTGATTTAAGTAGATTAAGCTGGGAGTGGGCAAAACAACAAAACTCCCAGAATAGCTAAACCTGTCCTCCAACACTCAACTCACACTGGTTCCATGTTTTTCCACTTAATGGGTAAAGCTGTTTTACGAGCAGCTGCCCGCATTAAAAATGCAGCTGTTTACAAAGGTTTCTACGTTTAGTCATAACAACATCCAATTTTTTCAACAAATTTCTGCCCCATAAGGTAATTGCAATAGGCAAAATATAGGGCTGAATAATAGCCTCATCTCCTTCGGGGTCAGTACACCTGAGAGCTCATCACTTTGTTGAATGTCAGTCATGACACCCAATCCAGTAAAGTTGCATTAAGCACATGGTGTTTTCCATCCAGAGGGCCAATGATGTGAACCAACTATGGCTGTATCGGCCCCTGAATCAAGCAAACCTTCAATTTTAGTGCCATCTTCAAAAGTAAGCACCATACTGGGTTTATCCTTTGAAAGGAATTATGTCCAAAAACCTCAACATTAGGGTTGCCAGACCCTCCTTCCTGATGAGAAACTGGCTGTTTTGGCAATACAAGAAGCTGAGCAATCTTTTCACCTTTAAAAATACGTATTTCAGCCTCCACACATACAATGAGCATAATTTCACTTTCAAGATTACCATCAAAAATTTCATTTGAATATTAACACCTTTAGATTCCATATTATTACTGCCAGTAACTAATCCAAATGACTGAGGAGGCAAAGGACCATAGATATTAGTTGGAATTTCATAAAAATTGTTAGGAGCTAAAAACAAATCCTCAATAACTGGAGTATCCAAAGCAGTACTATCCTTAGCAGTTTGTAAAGTGATATAAGTAGGTTTGCTATCCAGTGTTTCAGATTTTGAAATATGAATTAAAGCAGAATTGCCTTTGGATTGAGGTGAGGTAGCAGACAGATTGCAGGGTAAATTATCAGTTTTAAAAAAAAATTCCGCCTGCCTTTCTTTGTTCCACTGGCCCATCAGCTTGGCTTCTGGGCTGTGACTGTGGAGCCTCTGGATTCTGCTGGCTCCGCCCATCCAATTGGGGAGGGGGTGGTCGGGGGAAACCGTGGGAATGCTCAAGGCCTTAGAAGCGGCTGGAGCCCTCAGGCTTGTTTCCCCCTGCCCTTCTGAAAAAGATGCCTGCTGAGTCGCTGGAATGGCCAAGGCTTCAGAAACGGCTGGAGCAGCTGGAGCCACGTGGTTAGCTACAGGAAAAAAAAAATTGTCTGTTTCCACGCTGGCAGGCTCTCTCCAACACATTTATGATTGTTTGGTAGCGTTCCCGGGTTGTTTGTGGGGCCTCGGGACTGGCCCCTTTGATTCGTTTCCCGACTCTGTAGAGATAGGAGCATGCAGTGACCCGTTTCTATGCTTTCTGGAGTAACAATCCTTGGTTCTTTGTCCAATCCTGCCACACCTTTTACAGAGTGCAGAATCAGAAGGCTGGGAGCGGTTTCTCCCTTCCCTTTCCTTAGTACAAATTCTTCTTAAATGTCCTTCCTGCCCACAATCAAAACATCTCATTTGATTAACATTTTGGAGTTCTGCAGCTAAAATTCGGGCCTGATATTCTGCAGACCCTATGTTGTGACAAGCACGAAAAAAATCATCTATAGTATCTTTTCCCATTAACTTTGAGGCTCGGATTGCCTCTTGACAATCAGGAGAAGCATTTTCTACCGCCAAAGTGGACATAAGTAATTCACGCACAGTAGCATCCGGGACAGACTTTTCTAAAGTATCTTCTAACCTGGCTAAGAAATCTACTTAAGTTTCATTTGCTTGTTGTAATACCTTAGTAAATGCAATTGGTTGCTTCCATGGAGCTTCCAAATTACGCCATGCTTTCAAGCATGTATTAGTAGTCAAACCTAAAATGTCTGCAGGTATTTTAATCTGATCTGTAGCAGTTAACCAATTGCCTGGTCCCATGATTCTCACTATGGTGGCTTCAGCATTCTTGGGATACCTTTTTCGTGAAACTTTCTGCCTCCTCACACCTCCAAGACTTAAATTGAATATACTGTGATTTTTCCAAAACACCCTTTGCAATTGCTTGCCAATCACAAGTAAGACATTAGCTTCAGCAAAATTCTCTTAGGAGGAGGTCAGAAACTTAAAAAGGAATAGCTGGATAATAACCTTCATATCTAATTAGTTTGTGTATTTAGATTACGAACAACAGGAAATGCCATAGCCTGAAGCTGTGGATTATCAAAAGAATCAGGAGTATTCATTAATGTATGCAGCTCATGATTTAACTTATATTGATGTGGAGCTGTAGCTACTTCCTGATTCTGATATTGAGGAGTTGGAATAGCCTGAACTCCAGGTTCACAAAAGGATTTGTTAAGCCCCTGTAGGGAGCTAAACTCAGGTCACCTAGGCCTAGGCAACCTGTCTGCTTTTTACTCAGTAGACCTAATTTCCTACGGAGATCACTAATTTCTCTCCAGATCGCCTTCTCATGTGAAGGTGCCTCTATTTCTGCATCAGAATCAAAACTATCATCCTGTGAGGCTGCTGACTTGTTTCGGTATTAGAATTTACAAAGGCAGGTAAGGCTGACAATGACTCCCTAGGCGTTAATTCAAGGGAAAATGTGGTTAGTTCCTCCTTAGCCTGAGATACAAGGGGTGGGGAGAGAGAGGAGGAAGTTGAGTTTTAAGAAATTATGTCCTCCTCTGAATCAGATTCAACCGGCATTAAAGCCAAATTAATGCAAGCATATGCACCCCATTATTCTGCAGGATAATTTCCCTCTTCTATGGGCACGCCTTAAATCCTTTCCAACCTTCTCCCATACCTTCAGGTTGAACTTTTCCCTGCTCTCTGGTTCAAACCAGTAGCAATACTTCTGTATTCTCTGAAGGAGACTTTTTTAAAACACTTTCAATGGCAGTCCAGATGCCTTAGTGAGAAGCATAAGCGCATCAGTATACCCTTCTAAGCCGCGATGTGGAGTTTTCCCATCACAAAAAAAATTTTACTCCGGCTCACAAGAGGCTGTGCAAACCCTGTGCAACTTATCTCCTATTTTTCCAGCCCGTAACCAGTTTCTCACCTTCAGGCCTGCCCCCGCGATTGGGTGCCAGATGAAGCAGGAATGTCCTGTCGGGTCGGAGGCACAGAAATGAGACGCCAAGAACACGATGTATATCCATTAATATTTTTATTTATTTATTTATTTTTTTTTATTTATTGCTTTTTGGGTCACACCTGGCAATGCTCAGGGGTTACTCCTGGCTCTGCACTCAGGAATTACTCCTGGCAGTGCTTGGGGAACCATATGGGATGCCGGAGATGGAACCTGGGCCGGCACAGGCCAGCTGTGTGCAAGGGCAAATGCCCTACCCGCTGGGCTATCGCCTCCAGCCCCCATCCATTAATATTTGTAATGATCACCAGCCGGAGGGGCAGCAGCTCTCATCTTGGCAGTTGACTGACAGCAGCTAACTGAACAGAGCTGATTGGCCTGAGCTGACTGACTTTAACTGACTGACCACCTCCACAAAGACCCCAACTTCTTATCCCATCATCCCAAAGGGCAATACAGCTTAAAGTTTGCATGGCTTACATTACAAAGACAGTTCATATTCATTGAATAGGATTTAGGAATAATAGGAAGGAGACAACCAGGAACCAAAAACCTGCAGGGGGTGCTATGTAGGTAAGATGAGATGAACAAAAGAACGCATTACAGTTGCCAATGCAGCCTTTCAGACTAGCCCATGATGGCAAGGACCTGTCAGAAAGAACAAGAAAAACCTGTTTTCTGCCTAACTTTAAGCATCATCCATTAGACTCCATCTTGGGCTAGTTATAGCCAACAAGGAAATGTGTAGAGAAATGACCTAGGATAGCCTTGTCTGTGTAACTGCAGCTTGATTAACAGTCTCACTAGGGAATTCTACATACTAACTCTATTGGGAAACAGTCTGCCATAATACCTCGTGTATCTGGTAACAGGCAGTATCCATCAGACCTTCCTTAGCATATCCTTAGATCTACCTTCTGCCAACACAGCCCCCTCTTTCAATTAGCCTGTCACCCCCAGATTGATATCCCATGTCACTCGGAGCAAGAGACATGAGTCCTCTGTAAAGATCCTTGAACCAGTTGTCCCCACAGCTTCTGAAAGCCAGCCTTACACCTCCACAGACCAACCTATCACTCCTGAACCCACATCTTGGGTCACTCATCCAAGGACAAACATCCAAGAATCTCAAGACCCATGAACCATTTGTCTCCACAGCCCCTGAACAGCAGCCTTCCACCCCCACTGTTATGCCTGAGCCCGTATTTTATGCTACTAGGCCCAGGACTTGAAGTTCCTCAGTCAAAACTCCTGCAGCAGTTTCTCCAGCCCCCAGAATTCAGCCTATCATCTCCACAGACCAGCCTGTACCATGGAGCTTACTCAGGGCAGAACACGTACATCTGTTAAAAACCCCAAACCAGCTAACCCCCAAAAACCGGCTGAGCTCCAGCCTTCCACTTCAGTAGATCAACCTGTCGTCCCCTGAGCCCCTATTTCAGACCACTTGAGGCACATCTGTGAAGACCTCCCCAATCCCCTGAACCCACTTTCCCTGATCTGGAACTTAACCCCACAGGACGAAGTCTCTTACTCCTGGGACCAAAGCTCAGGATGGTCCGGGCAAAAGGCTGAGGTCTTCAGTAAGTACAGCTACCCCTGTATCCCAGTCACCTGACCCTGAGCCCGACCCCCTATGTGGACTGCAGCGGGAGGCCGAGGGTCACTAGGAAACATGAGTCCCTCACGGTTACTGTTGTCTGTGAAGTCTGCTCTGCACCTCCTGAGCATAGACCTCAGTCCTGAAGGAGCCAGAGACGAGCTATGAGAGTAGTTAAGACCCTTCCAGGCCACACCTGAGCCTGTCACTTCTCAGCCTCCTGAAACACCCACTCATGCTCCTGAGGTACAAAAGGTAGAGGCAACCCAGAGATCTGGGCACACCCAAGAGCTCCAGCCTAAGATGACTCAAAGCCAGAAGAGGCCTTTGCAGTGCTCATGTATGCTAGTATATGAATAAACTTTGAGAGCATTATGCTATAATAAGGAACTTGTAGTGAAATGAGCCAGTCATGGAAAAGCAAAATTGTATAATTTCACTCATATGACATACCTAGAAGTAGCCAAACTCACAGAGATGAAAGGTAGAATGATGGTTACCAGCGATTGAGGGGAAAGGAGTTTTAATCTATATATAAAGACACTGAACCATCAAGCTTGATAACTTGGGTGTTATCCATCAGCTTGATAACTTGAATCCCCCTGAGCACTGCTGGGGGTGAGTGATTCCTGATCAAAAATTATTCTGGCTCCTTCACCTCAATGTTGGTGGGCTTGGCTATGGGCTCGCAGCCTCCACAGCCAGCAGAGCCAGACAAGGTACAGATAGACCCACAGTTGCACCGCCGGTCCCACGTGGAGCAGCCCATGGAGTCTAGGAGGAAACGGCTTGGCCCCTTGGCTGAGCCCAACGCAGCTCCTAGGGTAAAGCAGACATGTAGGGGGAGGCCACGCTGGCGGACTTGGAGTGGGGATTTGGGATCCTTCCCCCTCCATGTCGGCAGGCATGGCTACAGGCTCGCAGCCTCCACATCCAGCAGAGCCTGACAAAGGACAGATCACTGCCCACAGGGAAGAGGCTTAGATAATGAAGGATGGGACCAGGTTCTTCCCAGGATCTTTCACATTTATACACTGTAATGATCATTGTAGTTGCAACAAACTGGGGAGGTTGATGGGGAATGAGGAATTATAATGTAACACTAGAACTCACTGTTAAATATACACATAGAGACTTACATCATAAACCATTAATATCTGTAAAGCAAGCCACAAAGTGTAAGAGAAGAGAGAGAGAAATACAGAGACAGAAACAGATAGAGAGAAGGAAAAGAAAAGGTGCCTGCTATAGGAGTAGGCTGGGGGTTGGGTGGGAGGGAGTATTTGGACATTGGTGGTGGGAATGGGGCACTGGTGGAGAAATGGGTGCTGGACCACTATATGACAGAGACCCAATCATGAATATTTGTGTAATTGTATATCTCACGGTGGCATAATAAAACTTTTTTTAAGTTAAAAAAAAAAAGTAAACGGTCATTTTGAACTCTCACACTGGCCTGACTCCACCTCAGGTAACCTACCTCAGTGGGGTGTGCGGATGGCCGGGCAGGCACCTGGGGCCATGGTAGAGCCCCAGGTCTCGGCAGAAGGTGGAACTACAACCCCCCAGAAGTCCGAGCGGAACCGGAAGTAAACGGTCATTTTGAACTCTCACACCGGCCTGACTTCACCTCAGAAAAACTAGGAAATTCAACACCAAGGGAAGGTAATACCCTCAAGAAAAAAAGAAACAGTACACCAGAGGAATCTATCCCTGAACACCACAACACCATGAGAAAACAACGCAGATCCCCAGCTCGAAGAACATATGAAGGAATCGACCCTGAAGACTCAAAAGAATACAGATGTGCATGATCTCTCTGACAATGAAATCAGAGAAGAAATTGGTAGGATGTTTAAGGAGCTCAACGAAAAAATGAGCAGATGTCCAATAAAATACAGGAGAACATAAATGAAGCAGTTGAAAGGGCTGTCAATAAACTACGGAGGGAAGAACAAAAAGAAACGCTCGAAACCGTCCAAAAAAACCGGGGCTCGATGGGCGCGCGAGAGAGAATCAGTGAGAGCTGAAGATGAGCAGAAACGCACTCAGATCTACATAAGATGGAAAAAGACCG
Source organism: Cryptotis parvus (assembly GCA_021461705.1). Taxonomy (NCBI): domain Eukaryota; kingdom Metazoa; phylum Chordata; class Mammalia; order Eulipotyphla; family Soricidae; genus Cryptotis; species Cryptotis parvus. The sequence continues at coordinate 4,553 of JAJIBD010007907.1, read as the reverse complement.
GATAATGGATCAGCAACGGAACAGAGAACAATGGGATGAAGCCAGGCGGAACAACATAAGAATCATAGGAGTTCCAGAGGGACAGGAAAGTAACCCCAAGGAAATTAAAAGTTAAAAACATCCTGGCTGAAAAGTTCCCGAGTTAAAGGACGAAGGCATCCAGATCCAAGAAGCCCGACACATACCAGCAAGAAGAGACCCCAATAGAAAGACCCCAAGACACATCCTAGTCAAAGTAATGGATGCCATAGACAGAGACATTATTCTTCAGGCAGCAAGATCAAAGAAGGAAATTGTATACAAAGGAGCATCCATTTGACTTTCAGCAGACTTCTCAGAGGACACCCTCCAAGCCCGAAGGCAGTGGTGGGATATAGTAAAAAAAATCAATGAAATGAATGCCTCAGCAAGAATTCTTTATCCGGCTAAACTCTCGCTCAGATTTGAAGGACAGATATACAACTTCTTGGATAAACAACAGCTTAGGAACTTTGTAAAATCAAAACCAACCTTAAAAAGAAGGACTGAAAGATCTACTGTAAGACGAGACATAACCCAAAAAAGAACAACCAACCTATTCAGAAAGATGGCACAAAATCCCATGACAATAATCTCTCTCTCAATGTCAATGGTCTAAATGCACCAGTTAAGAGACACAGAGTGGCACAATGGATCAAAAAATTGAATCCGACATTCTGCTGCCTTCAAGAAACACACCTGAACAATCGAAGCAAAGACAGGCTCAAAATAAAAGGCTGGAAAACAATCCTTCATTCAAACAACCCATCCAAAAAGGCTGGGGTAGCCATACTGGTATCTGACAACATAGACTTCAGGCTGAAGAAGGTCAGAAGGGACAGTGAAGGTCACTTCTTAATAGTCAAGGGATGCATATATCAGGAAGAAATCACGCTATTAAGCATATATGCACCCAACGAGGGGCCAGCAAAATACCTAAAAACAACTACTAATAGACTTCAAAGAAGACATTGACAGCAACACAATTGTAGTTGGAGACTTCAACACTGCTAAGATAGATCAACAAGATTGAAACTTACCAAGGAAATACTGGCCTTTAAAGAAGAGATGGAAGAAAGAGGGCTGGTAGACATATACAGGGCATTTCATCCCCAAAAAAGCTGAATACACTTTCTTCTCCAGTGCACATGGAACATACTCCAAAATAGATCACATGCTGAGCCATAAATCATACCTCCATAAAATCAAGAAGATAGAAATTGTGCCAACTATTTTTTCAGACCATGAGGCACTGAAAATAGAAGTTAATTGTACACAAAAACGGAGACCAATACCAAGTACCTGGAAACTAAACAGCTCACTGCTGAACAACCAGCAAGTCATAAAAGAAATCAAAGAGGAAATCCAAAGATTCCTGGAAACAAATGAGACTGAAGACACGAATTACCAGAACTTGTGGGATACAGCAAAAGCAGTGTTAAGAGGCAAGTTCATAGCTCTTCAAGCATTAATCAGAATAGAAGAAAAGGCCATCATAAACAGTCTGACTTCACAACTTAAGATCTTAGAGAGTGATCAACAAAAAGGGAGCCCAACCCAAGCAGAAAGAAAGAAATAAAACTTAGAGCAGAAATCAATGAGATGGAATGTCAAAAAACAATCCAGAAGATCAATGAAACCAAAAGCTGGTTCTTTGAAAAAATAAACAAGATTGACAAACCACTGGCAAGACTTGTAAGAAAAGGAAAAGAGAGAATCCAAATAAATAGAATCAGAAATGAAAAAGGGGACATCACAACAGAAACCACAGAAATTCAAAAGATCAGAGATTACTATGAGAGCCTGAACGCCACAAAACAAGAAAACCTAGAAGAAATGGACAAATTCCGAATTCCTATAGCTTCCCAAGTCTGCAACAAGAAGATTTGGAATACCTCAACAAACCTATTTCCATCAAGGAAATAGAATCGGTGATCAAAAGTCTCCCCAAACACAAAAGCCCAGGTCCAGATAGATTCACCAGTGAATTCTACAAAACCTTTAAAGAGGACCTACTCCCAATTCTTTTTAAGCTCTTCCGGCAAATTGAAGAAACAGAAACACTCCCAAATAGCTTTTATGAGGCACATATCACCCTGATACCCAAAGCAGACAAAGATGCCACAAAAAAGGAAAACTACAGACCAATCTCCCTGATGAATACAGATAAGATCTTCAACAAAATACTAGCAAATAGAATCCAAAGAGTCAAAAAGATTGTACACCATGACCAAGTGGGATTCATCCCGGGAATGCAAGGATGGTTCAACATCCGCAAAGTCAATCAACATAATACATCATATCAACAAAAGAAAAATAAAAACCATATGATCATATCAATAGATGCAGAGAAGGCATTTGACAAGATTCAACACCCGTTCATGATGAAAGCTCTCCATAAAATGGGGATTGAGGGAACCTTCCTCAAGATAATCCAGGCCATCTACTACAAGCCCACAGCGAGCATCATTCTCAATGGGGGAAAAACTGAAAGCCTTCCCCTTAAGATCAGGGACAAGACAAGGCTGCCCACTCTCACCACTTCTATTCAATATAGTACTGGAAGTACTTCCCATAGCAATCAGGGAAGAAAAAAGACATTACGGGCATCCAGATAGGAAGGGAAGAAGCCAAGTTATCACTATTTGCAGATGACATGATATTATACCTGGAAAACCCGAAACTCTCTACCAAGAGGCTCCTTGAAATAATACATTCCTATAGCAGAGTAGCAGGGTACAAAATCAATACCCAAAAGTCAATGGCCTTCCTATATGCAAACAGCGAAAGAGAAGAAAGGGACATTAAAGAAACTATCCCATTCACAATTGCGCCGCAGAAAATCAAATACCTAGGAATCAGTTTGACAAAGAATGTAAAGGATCTCTACAAATAAAACTACAAAACGTTACTTCAGGAAATAAAAGAAGACCTGAGGAAATGGAGACACATTCCCTGCTCATGGATCGGAAGGATTAACATTATCAAAATGGTAATACTCCCTAGAGCTTTATACAGATTCAATGCGGTCCCTATAAAGATACCCATGATGTTCCTCAAAGAAATTGAACAAACACTCCTGAAATTTGTATGGAATAATAAAACTCCACGAATAGCTAAAGCAATCCTTGGGAAAAAGAAGATGGGAGGTATCACCTTCCCCAACCTCAAGCTCTACTACAGAGCAGTTGTAATTAAGACAGTGTGGTATTGGTATAGAGACAGACCCGTAAACCTATGGAATAGAACTGAGTATCCTGAAACACACTCTCAAATATACAACCACTTAATCTTCGATAAAGGAGCAAAAAATATTAAGTGGAGCAAAGAAAGTCTCTTCAACAAATGGTGCTGGGAAAACTGGGCAGCTACATGTAAAAAATGAACTTAGACCTCCTTCTAACGCCATGCACAAAAGTCAGATCAAAATGGATTCTAGATCTCAACATCAGACATGAATCTATAAGGTACATCGAAGAAAACATAGGAGAAACACTCTACGACATCGAAACGAAAAGTATCTTTAAAGACGACACACCACTGACCAAGCAAATGGGAAGCAAAGATAAACAAATGGGATTATATAAAACTAAAAAGCTTCTGCACCTCAAAAGAAACGGTGACCAAGATACAAAGACAATCCACAGAGTGGGAAAGGATATTCACCCAATACCCATCTGACAAGGGGTTAATATCCAGGATGTATCAGGCACTGGTAGCCCTTCACAAGAAAAAAAACAGCCAACCCCATCAAAAAATGGGGAGAAGAAATGAACAGAAGCTTCCAAAAAGAAGAAATTCGAATGGCCAAAAGGCATATGAAAAAGTGCTCTTCATCTTTAATCATCAGGGAGATGCAAATCAAAACAACAATGAGGTACCATCTCACACCACAGAGACTGGCACACATCCAAAACAGCAAGAACAACCGGTGCTGGCGTGGATGTGGGGAAAAAGGAACTCTGATCCACTGTTGGTGGGAGTGCCGACTGGTCCAGCCCTTTTGGAAAAAATATGGGCATTCCTCTGGAAACTAGATATTGAGCTCCCATTTGATCCAGCAATAGCACTCCTGGGAATATACCCGAGAGACCGAAAAACACATAGCAGAAACACTATCTGTACTTCTTTATTCATCTCTGCGCTATTCACTATAGCTAGAATCTGGAAACAACCTAAATGCCCGAGAACAGAGGACTGGCTAAAGAAACTGGGTTCATCTACACTATGGAATACTATGCGGCTGTCAGAAAAGATGAAATTATGAAATTTACCTGCAAATGGATGGACATGGAGACTATCATGCTGAGTGAAATTAGTCAGAAGGAAAAGGACAGATATAGAATGACTGCATTCATTAATACGACATAAAAAGTTACCAGTGTTTTACTAAATGTGGGAAATGGTAATGGCAGATTAAAACTCACCATTGAATATACACAAAGAGACTTAAGTGATAAACTCTAAATACCTGCAGGGCTAGCCACAATGTGTAAAATAAGAGGGAGAGAGAGTGCAGAGACAGAGAGAGAGAG